>JARJPP010000270.1:0-32202 GCA_030782485.1 Beauveria brongniartii
CGCGGGGGGTTCTGATACCGAATCATTAGCAACTAATCCGTGTATGCGTGTGTGCACAAGTAGCGGCCGAATTTCCGCTCTTGGCTTGGGAGCAAAAAAAAAAAAAAAAAAAAGAAAGAAAAAGAAAAAGAAAAAGAAAACTTACCAGTGACCTTGAGAATCTTGAGGCGGGTCTCGTTGCCGAGGCCGAGATCCCCGAGCTTCAACTTTTCCAGCTTCTTCTTCTTGGCCTTCATGATGTTGGGCAGGCTCGCGTACCGGGGCTCATTTAGACGCAGATCCGTCGTAATCACCATGGGCAGCTTCGCCCTCACCGTCTCCACGCCGCCGTCCACCTCCTTTGTCACCGTGACGGCATCGGCGTCGCCAAACTCGACCTTGCTCGCCTGCGTCGCCTGCGGCCAGCCCAGCAGCCCCGCGAGCATCTGGCCCGTCTGGCCGGCGTCGTCGTCGATGCTCTGCTTGCCGAGCACCACGAGGTTGCTGCGCTGGCGCTCGACCGTCGCGGCCAGCATCTTGGCTACCGTCAGCGGCTCCAGCTCCTCGCCCTCGGCCAACTCCACGTGCACGCCGCGGTCCGCGCCCATGGCCATGGCGGTGCGCAGCACGTCCTGCGCCTTGGCGGGACCGGCGGACACGACGCAAATGTCCTCGACGCCGCCGGGGTTGCGCTTCTTTTCGCGGATGCGCACCGATTCCTCGACCGAGAGCTCGTCAAACGGGTTCATCGAGTGCTTGACGCCGGCCGTCTCGACGCCCGTCTGGGCCTTGTTGACGCGGGGCTTGACCTGTGAGGAGGGGGAAGAAGAGAAATCAAAACGTTCATTAGCTTTCTCGTCCGTTTGCAAAAGAGGGTTCCGACAAGTTGGGGCAAAAAAAAAAAAAAAAGAGTCGGCAGGGAAGGAAATGACAAACATACGGCATAGTCAATGACCCGCTTGATGGGGACGAGAATTCGTAGCGAAGTCATGTTTTGCGTGTTGATTGACGTCTCAATGCCCCAAGACGAGATGCGTAGAGAATGGTTATAGATGAGGTGGGTTGTACAGGGAAGAAGGCCGGCGGCTTTGACAGGTTAGTTCGCTGCACCGGCTCTGGACTTGTTGCTGCTATTTAGCCCACATGAATCCGACACATGCCGGCTTGCGCCGGCTGCACCCATTTGGACGGAACATGATGTGTCACGTGAGTCCGGACAGGTGACCGATCATCGGCGCCCGACCGGAAAACCATTCTCTTCAAGGATGAAGCCAATTGAGAGGTCAGATGGTATTTGGGAATATTGGCAAGTATAACTTTTCTATATTAAAAAAGCTCTATAGCAATTTGCTTAATGCAACTACCCTCCCGACCAATGACACGCCATACACTCCCATGCAAAACGTTTGTAAAAAAGGGAAATCATCCGAGCACATGCGAAAATGAATAAAGAGAATGACCATGAAAAACTGCCCAGGCTGCCCAAATACTTGGGCTTACCAGTCGTCCCATTCATCGTTCTTTTTCTGTGCCGCGGGCGCCGCGCTGCCCTTCTTGCCCACACCCATGGCGCTTGTGCCAATGGAGCTGTTCTTCTGCTGCTTCTGCTGCTTCTGGTCGGCCAGGCTCGAAAACGAGTCCCAAAAGTCCGCTTTGCTCTCGTCAAGCGGAACCTGGCGTCTGCCCGAATGAGAATCGTTGCCGCCCTCGACGAACCGATTGAATCCCTCCTGTGCGTTCTTGCCGGCCACCTGTGCCTGCTTGGCAAGCTGCGACGCCGTAAGCTGTGCTTGCTTGGCAAAGTCGCCTTCGGCAAACTATGATTTTTTGACAAAGTACCGTTAGTATAAAGAAAACACCTCGCTATATACATAGCAGTGGTTGCTCGTTTGTTTGCCTACCTTGGTGGCAGTGGGCTGAATGTATCCGTCGTTGACCGTCTTGGCTGTCTTGGTCACGGTGGACGCGAACCAGCCAAGACCAGTTGAGAATGCGCCCCACGGATCCTGCTGCAGATCGTTCAATCTGGGCAATGTACTGTAGTCGTCTCTCTTGCTCGACGCCGGCATGTTGCCAAACCCGGCGTACTTGCCGCCCTGGTTTGGGGGCAGGTCGTCGGGCCGCGAGGCATTATCCGCGCCCAGCTTGGCAAAATACTTGTCGTCCACCTTGACCTTGCCGCTGCCGGTCTGCGCCGGACTCTGGCTGCGGCTGCCGTTTCTGTGGGCGGTGCCGCTCAGCGGCGTGCCCGCGCGCGACGTGGCCGAGCCCGACATGGGTGCCTTGGCGACCGCCGGCGCCGGCGCCGGCTTCTTCTCGCCCGGGACGTAGTCCTTATCCTCGACCTTGCACGTCAGGCGCTCCTTGTACTCCTCGCCGACCTCGCCGCCGTAGCGCTCCGCAATCGTGGCGTCGTCCCACGAGATACCGCGCATCTGCGTATCGTCGTGCTCGTCGAAGAAGGCGCGCCAGTTGTCGTTGCCGCCCAGCCGCATGCGCTCGATCTCGCTCGCCTTGAATGCATCCATCGAGATGCTCCGCACAAAGGAAATGTGCACGCCCAGGCCGCGGTGGACGCCCGCGCAGGACAGGCAAATGAAGACGCCAAACTTGGGCGAAGCCCACTGCGGAGACGGGGCGTTGCAATCGCAGCAGACATTGTTCTTGGATTCTTTTTGGATCGCGGCCAGCTGTGCAGAAACACGCGTCAGTCGACTCGGCGCACATCACTACAGGGGAAGGCGGAGATCAGTTGGCATGTGACAAGTGTCCTTACCTTGGACCGCGTCTCCGGGTCTACTTCCCACATCGCCTTGGACGCCATTGTGAAGGACTATTCTGCGTAAGAGGTGCTGAAATCAGTGTCCCTTTCTCGGGCCAAATGTACAACGTCACTCCCTGGTCGAACTTGGGAGTGCTGTCGATATCAAGGGAAGAAGCCTATGTTTGTGCCTGCACTGTAGCCCCAGATTAATATGGGACGTCGTCGGATCATAGGCGGGGCAACCGCCACAAGCCGCCTGCTGAAACCAAGAGCAACAGCGATTGTAAGGCTCTACAAGTTACGCCTGTAAAATTACTTCGAAGGAGCACACATGAGGTACGTAGTATTGTTCAGTCGCCCATATCAATCGATTAATTAGCTTCATTAGTCTTCTGTCCCAATACATATAAAGCAAGAATCTCCAGGAGCAGAAAACATCAAAACGTCGCAGGCAATCACACCTATGCCATGCTCTTCATGCATTAATATAGATACGAAATCGCCAGCAAATAATTGTTATAAGCCACCCAACATCACAGCGTCCATTGAGGCGTTCACATCACGATGGTGCGAGAAGGAAATATTGCGTAGCATAATTATGATATTTCGTCGAACATGCGTGCCATATCGTCAACGGTGCTCATAAGGCAAGGCTAAGATGCCAGCGTTGGCCTGTCGTGCTGCCGGTTGCTTATTCTTTTAAGCAGTGGCGGTGGCGGCAGGAGCCTCAGTAGCAGTAGCGTCCTTGCCAGCGGCCTCACCCTCGGGGGCGTTGGCCTCCTCATCAGTCTTGTCAGGGCTGTCGATAGCAACCTTGACAGCAATCTCACGGCCTTCAATCTCCTTGCCGTTCATCTCGTTGACAGCCTTCTGCTGCAGTTCCTCCGTTGCCAGGGTAACGAAGCCAAAACCACGGCCCTTGCGAGCCTCACCACGAGCCTGCAGCTTCTTGATCATGAAGCGGGGGATGGGGCGCAGGGCAATTTTAGCGGAGGAAGGCTCGAAAGCTTTGAAGAGCTCGATAAGCTGCATAGGTCAAAGGGATTAGCCATCGTGCTGGTATCTGACGGGTGAGCTTTTCATACCTTGTCCTCGGTCAAGTCGTAGGGCAGGTTGGCGACCATGACCTTGGTCTTGGAAGCAACGCCATCGGCTGGGGGGCCACGCTCACGACGCTCACGGGGCGCGCGAGGCTCTTTCTTGGAAGCCTTGTTTGTCGTGTCAGTTGCCTTCTTGTTGGTAATGTCTTTAAGTGGCTGAACCTCAGTGTTGGCCGTCTCTGCGTCAGCAGTGGGGGCAGGAGCAGCAGCCTCAGTGATTGCAGCAGGTGCAGCAGTTCCAGTCTCGCCTTCCTTCTTCTCCTCACCCTCCTGTGATGGGGTTAGATGATTTCACAGTTCGCGCGCGATGAGTATGGGAAAACTTACGGCAGCGCGTCCAGTGCGGGCACCGCGACCGCCACGGGCGCCACGACCACCACGGCCACGGCCACGGCCAGCAGTGCGACGGCGACCGCCCTCAGCACCGGCACCATCGCCGTTGGAAGCTTCAACCTTCTCACCAGCGGGCTCGGGCTTGCGAGCGAGCTGGACAGAGACCTTGCGCTCGAGGATCTCCTTGCCGGAGAGCTCCTCAATAGCACGCTCAGCCTCGGTGGGGGTCGAGAGGTCGACGAAAGCGTAGCCGACGGGACGGTCGGTGCGGGGATTCTTGGGGATGGAGACAGACTCGCTGCAAGCAGACCAGAGTTAGTATGTGAAACGGTGATGATTGAGGACGATGCGCCGCAGGTAACCATCTCGGTTCGCACAGGCAAACGAGGATGGATGGGCAAGCCTGGGCGCGTTGGCCATGATGGCAAGAGGAGTATCAACATACACAAGATAGTTCTTGAAAAAGTCCTTCAACTCTCCCTCAGTTGTCGGGTAGGCCAGGTTGCCAATGTACAGACGGCGGCCCTCTGCGGCGGAGGCAGAGGCGGCCTCGTTGGCGGCGGCCTTGTCATTGATAGAGGTGTTGCTCAGAGTGTTGGCAAGGTCATTGACGGTGGCATCAGCAACCTTCTCCACGTTGGTAGCAGACATTTTTGAAGATGTGCGTGTTTGTATGGAGATGGATGGCGCGTGGTGTGGCTTGGGGGTATGAATGACGCTTAAAATGATTGCGAGGTCGACGGGGGTTCAGGTATCCGACGGTGGCGGAGGACGGGACTTGAACTCTGGTGCAATGAGGGAGGGAGTTGGTCAGGGTAGCTTGGTGCCCTAGAATCGGTTGAAAAGTATCGACAGACGACGGTGCGTTGCGCGGAGACACAAGTTGACTTTTTGTTTGTGATGAAGGAGAGGGAAAGGGGGGGAGGCGGCCAAGTCTGGAGAGGAATACTAAATAATATTTTTCGCCACGGCGGCACAGAATGCAGGCGCGGTGGTGGCCCAGCCCAGCCCAGCCCAGCCCGCTGAGCCCAGCAAAGCCAGCCAGAGGCAATACGTAGGAGTTGTCAGGTAGTACCTACTCCGTACGTTTCTTACGTATGACTGGGCTTTTTTCAACCGTCTTGCCTACCTGATAGAACCGACACGATGAATAAATTCAACGGGCAGGTGCATGAGCGACCGGGTGCGCTGCAGCCTGCAGGTACCTTGTCTGCGAACAACAGTGGCTGCCAATGAATAAGGTACCTTAAGGTACTGTAAATGCACAGCAGCCGCCTCGCGAAGTGTTCAGGGGCCGCCAAAGCTACTCCAGCTCCCTGCAATTTTCTTGGCTGAGGCTCTACGACATGCCAGGGCACAAATTATGCCTACCTACATTTTCTGTGGCGTGCAGCGTGCCTCGCAATCAATCAAGGCTTAACAGGAAGCGCCTTGATTAGGTACCTGGGTAGGTACAGAGTAGGTAGGCAGGTAGGTACCTAGGTAGGCTGAGGGCGAATAGCGGGCTCCAGCCTGTCGCCGTCCCCTAAACTGGATCTTTTTTGGGGCCTTTTGAAGGGAGACGGGCCTGCTCAACCTCTTTGGTATTGGCTCGCGGCTTTCATACAGTGGGTCCTCCTGTTGTCCCCGTCCCCACCCCAAGCAAGACTTGCAGCCGGCTACAAGTAGCGAAATAGTTCTTCATTTTGCTCATTCATGCTTATAGCACCATGTCAAGGAAATTTAAAATGAAAGGAGATTGTGTTACTTTTGTTTTCAGATAATGCCATCTTTCCCTCTCGCTATGCAGTCCTCTCAATACAATCTGCTGTGTTACCATCAGCTCCCTCCAGTCACGTGGACGCGACGCAACAAACTTTTGCCAGTATGCCCTTCCAGCTCACCGCCACTAAATAACGTTAACTTGCTCGGCACCCCTTCACGCACCACCACTCCCACGCCGAGTGAATAATTGCTGCAGCCCAGAATCGCACTAATAATATCGATTCAATGCTGCTCCTTTCCATCCCTTCCATGTCATGACCGCGTCTACGCCCGTCGCCTCCCGCAGGCACTCGATAGCCCCAGAAACCCGTCCCAGTTACTGAGGCCAAAGCCGTAACAAAACTCAAACAAGTGCTGCACGCGACCGTCCAGGACAAACTGCGCCAGGTGACCGTGGCCCTTTCCACTCAGAATCTTTGCAAAGCCTCATCTGCTCCAATGGCCCCTTTTCCGGCATAGAAATCCGCCACGGGAAGCAGCCTGACCGGAGATTTGAAAGCCTCTGCCGCCGCCGCCGTGTGCGCCCACTCCCAATCAATAACACCCGTGATATCGAAACTGCTGTCCACCAAGACGTGATCCCCTTTATCATCGTCGTGCTTGAGATGCACCTTCCCATCGCAAGCAGCTGCGGGCGTCAAAGCGGGCACCAAGTCGAGCAGGAAGCGACGCAGCAAGTACGCGTCGACCGGCCGTTGCGCGTACATTTCTTTGCCTAGGGTCCTATCTAGTATTCGCTGCAGATGGCATCTGAGGTACTTGGTAGCAAAGTGAAAGGGGCCGCAGATTCTCAGCTGGCCACCCATTATGCCCAGCAACGATACGTGAGCAAAACCGCTGCACTGGGCACTTCCAGGCGTATCCAGAGAATCCAAAGCCGGCTGAGGATACCTGTAAAACTCAATCAGCGCAAGCTGCTCCATGGCCTTGCGCCTTTGGCCTGAGCTTTTGCCTGGAAGCTTTTCAAGGGAAGATATCCGGCCCGTACAGGACCTCTGTCGTGGTCCAGAGCATAGTTATACATCTTGGGCGTCGGCACAGCTGTCATTTCCAGAAACCTGAAAGTAGCCACTTCGCTCTAGAGAATGTAGTTCCGTATGGCCAGCGGGGGCGATGAGGTTTCAACCGGTGTATACGATCAAGCCAGACCACGCCGTCTGCGAAGAAGATCTCAACATGGTTCATGCCACCTATGTGAGATCTGCGCTTTGTCGTGTCATCCTGAAAAGGAGAAATGGAGCACTCGATCCCTTGTCGCAAGAACGAGGCGCGCGCTTCTAAAGCATCTACATTGATCTTGCCGGAAAGAGCGCACAATTCGGGGGTTTATGCGCAGAGGTGACGGTTGCAGAGCACGCAATCTCCCTCCCTCTTGTCGCACACCCGCGTTGGTGCATGCTCCAGCATCGCAATGTTAAAGAGGCATATTGAGAGACAAAAATTCAGTCGGTGTCGGTATTGATCCTCAGTATGGCGCTGACTGAGTCTCCTATTCGGGATGCTACTCTGAAACGCAAACTTCCGCCCGCTGATATACCTGTACAATAACCTCCCTGTCCTTTGAAAGAAGTGCAACATGAATAAATACAAGAAAAGATTTTCTCAGAAACCTTTTTGCGATAGTTCATATGGGTAACACCTAATTAGCATACTTGGTTTCACAGATGCGTGAAGTGTGGCGTATAGCATAAACTGGCGACGCAGTGAACGGAAATACTTGTTGTTTCTGGCGTCTCCCCATAATCTGCCTGTCGTGTTTATTAGTTATTATGATTCTTTAGATTTAATTGCAAGATGCGGAAATAGTACTTGGCCATTGCCGTTTTACGTTCAACTACCTCATGAAGGACACCCCACCATCAAATCGGCCCAACATAAGCACAAGGGTGCGTGCGCTTACATATCTTGCAAACTTCTTGCTCGAACCACTATCAATTTGTCTAACGTACTTTTATCATGATAGCGAAGCGAGCTGCTCAATCGCGGCTCTCGGCTACGCCATGGTGGCTCTCCCATACTTGACGCCGCCATCGGCTCTAGACCCAGTTTTCTGTCAACGTCTTGCCGCTTCCACAAGCGCAGGAATTCGTCGAAACTGCAGCAACACGACGGTTACCTGCCATTTATCCCGCCAACCCTTGCTGGCGCGTACCGTAAAAGGACGTTGCATGGAAACTCACACCAAATACCCACGCACCCTGGAGCGATAACGAGGCCTGCTGCGCGGCGCGGCGCAAAACGTAAAATCGCTAGACAAGATGACAGCCGCGCAGCCAAGGACCGTGCTGGTCCTGTACGGCTCCGAGACGGGCAACGCGCAGGAACTGGCCGAGGAGCTGGGTAGGACATGCCAGCGGCTGCATTTTCAAAGCACGGTCGAAGAGATGAGCGCCGTGACACTGGTTCGTTCCTCCTTACATGTCGCAGTCGACAATCAACTGACCTGCGGATGACGGAACGGTAGCGAGCGCTGCTGCAAAATGAGCTTGTCATCTTTGTCATTTCTACCACGGGGCAAGGTGACATGCCGCACAACTCAACTCTATTCTGGAAGAGGCTCCTTCAAAGAAGACTGCCAGCAGACTGCCTGACGCCGGTTCAATACACGTGTTTTGGGCTCGGTGATAGTACATATCTCAAGTGAGTGTTTAAGCACTGTCTTGCTTGACAGTCGTGGCTTGTTCTGTCTCGAAGTCATCTGGTTAACCCATAAAACAGATTCAACTGGGCTGCGCGCAAATTGATTCGGCGTTTGGGCCAGCTGGGCGCCTCGGCATTCTACGATACATTCGAGGCTGACGAGCAGTTTCCTGATGGGTAAGTCGCCGCCTCCTCCCCATTCTGGTGTCATCTACTTACACATGCAGCATCGAAGGGTCGTTTTCTCGCTGGTCAAGTGGGCTCTCCAAGCACTTGTTGGAGAAACACCCACACCCCGATGGACTAAAGCCCATCCCCGAAGACGCCATCCTTCCTCCCCGCTGGTCATTGGAACCAGCTCTTCGGGAGATCTTGGCCGCCACCTCAAAGCACCAGGTGAACGGCGACTCGTCTGGCCAACCGTCCTTGCCCACTACGCCCCCCATAGACCTTCTCCCCGTCCCTGACGGCTGGACAGCCACCCTCGCCGCCAACACGCGCACCACGCCCGAGTCTCACTGGCAAGACGTCCGCCTCGTCTCCTTTGACATCCCTCCTCGACCTAGCACTACCCCTTCCTCCTCTTCCTCCTCCTCTCTCTCCGGCCAAGCCACCACGCCCGAGCCCCTCCGGTGCCAACCCGGCGACTGCCTCACCATCTACCCCAAAAACTTTCCCCAAGACGCTCAGCGGCTCATCACCCTCATGGGCTGGGACGCCATCGCCGACGCGCCCCTCGACCTGTCCCGATGCCCTGTGCTGCCCCGCGGCCTCTTTGCCCCGCCGCAGACGACCCTGCGCAGTCTGCTCCTGCACAATGTCGACGTGACAGCCATCCCGCGCCGCTCGTTCCTCAAGAGCATGTCCTTCTTCTCCGACGACGCCTACCACAGAGAGCGCCTGCTCGAGTTCACCGCGCCCGAGTACGTGGACGAGTACTTTGACTATGCCACGCGCGCGCGCCGCACCATCATCGAGGTGCTCGAGGAGTTCACGTCGGTGCGGCTGCCTGCCGCGCGGCTCCTCGACATTTTCCCGCTAATTCGCGGCCGCGACTTTAGCATCGCCAACGGAGGCGAGCAGCTGCGCCATCCCGCAGCAGCACCCGCGTCGCAGAATGGAAACGCCGTTGCTGCCGCCGCCGCCGCCACCACCACGCGCGTCGACCTGCTCGTCGCCCTCGTCCGCTACCAGACCGTCCTGCGCAAGCCCCGCCAGGGCCTCTGCTCGCGCTACCTCGCGGACCTGCCCGTCGGCGCCACCCTCACCGTCACCAAAAAGGACGTGCAGTCGCCCATCCACGGCGCCGCCCACGCCCGCCGGCCACTCATCGCCATGGCCACTGGCACCGGCGTCGCGCCCGTCCGCAGCCTCATCCACGAGCGTCTGACGCACGACGCCGTTGGGCCCATGCTCCTCTTCTTCGGCAACCGCAACCGCGCCGCCGACTACTTTTTCGAGACGGAGTGGCTGGCTCTAGGCAGCGAAGCGGCGGCGGCGGAGGACAAGGGCAATAATGACGACGACGACGACGACGACGACGACGACGACGACGACGACGACGACGACGATGACGGCCGACGTCGACGGCTGCTCACCATCTTTCCCGCCTTCTCGCGCGACCAGCGCGAAAAGGTATACGTGCAGGACCTCGTGAGGCGCGAGGCGGCCGGGCTGGCGAGGCTCATCCCGCAGAAACCCATCTTTGCCGTATGTGGCGGGTCGTCGCGCATGGCCGAGGCGTGCAAGGCGGCTGTGTGGGAGCCGTTCTTGGCGGGGGAGGGCGACGACGACGACGACGACGACGACGACGATGCGGCCCGGGAGGAGCGCAAGAGGATGCTCGACGCGGTAACGTGGTGGCAGGAGATTTGGTAGACCGGCAATGTGGATGATGGACTGGGGACAAAAGTTATTACTCGTCGTGGTTGGCGATGTAGCAAGGTTGAGAGATGAATATATAGACATGATGCAACGAAATCGAAAAGTTGGTTCAAACTCCTTCGTCTTTTCCGACTGGCGTATTTCATAGTGACATGCCAACACCACCTTTATAAAGTCTGAAATATGGAGAGCCAAGATATGAAGAAAATTGTGTGAATTTACTGGTAGTTCCTTGTCAAGAGCATCGCTCCAACTAAATAGCTTCATCTGGTATCAGGTTGACCAACGCGTCCACGTCCCAGATATTTCCAGTATCGATGAGGAGATTTCCTTTCCTTCTCTTACTGCGCGGAAACGACGATAAAGGAAACAAGAGAAAACAAGAGAAACCATGCGCGAGCCTCGTAGAGAAAGAGGCGGTTCGCGTCATACAACAAAAAAGTACATGATGGCGTGCTTGATTGAAACATGCCAGTAAAAGAAAGGTGGGTGGATATCAATGCGAGGTCTTGAGAGGGAGGGAGAGAAGGAACCCGATGAGGGAGACGAAAAAGAAAAAAGAAAACAGAAATGGGAAAACCTTGAACCGCCTATTGTCTTGAAAAAAAAAACGCGCCGGTGCCCAAACACGCTACCGCCAACTCCAAATGCCCAAACTCCAATAATCTCAAGATGAAAAAAGAAAACCAGACAAGAATTTGCTCGCAAATGTAATGATCGTTGTGGGGGTGCTTCTCACCACACCCTCATCTGAAATGGCAGAAAAACATATCTTCTTTGCCACATTAAGTTATTATTCCATGTCATACAACCCTTCTTCTTTCGGTGAATTGTTCTCCACGTTCCTCTTCCCAGCTATAGCGCTTCTCTGCCATCTGCGGAACGTGGATGAGATCGTCACCGCCGATGCGCCCGCCGCTGCTGTGGGATTCGGCGCCGCTCTTCTCGCTTGTAGGCGAAACATTTTCCTCTTCTTCCGTTCGCTCGGGCAAAACGGTACGGATGAGGGGATCAACAAGGGCTGGCGGTCGGGTGACGCTTTGCGAGCCCAGCGAGCGCGAGACAGACGTTGATTGACGCGTCAATTCTTCCACCATGGCGTCCTCCTCGTCCGTGTAGTTGCTGCCGAGGCTGCCTGTTGAGGGTCGGTGATGTGAATGGTGAGCTGGTCCAGTCCACGATTGTTCACGTGTTGCAGATACACTGGGTAGCATCTGCTGCTTGAATAAGGGGACATTTTCTGGTAGAGGGCCCAGGCACACGACTTTCGAGGGCTCGATGGGTGTTCTTTGGAAAGATGCTTGTGGGAGCGGAAAGGCGACTTTTCTCTCGCGACTCTGCTCATGGCCGTTCGAGTTTGATGAAGAGTTGGAGTCGGACCGTCTTGCACTGCCAGATTCGCTTGATGTGCCATTCATCGTGTTGGAGCCTGCGCGACGTCTACCTGTGGAGCCAGACTGCGAAGAAGCCGAGTTCGGGTGCAGCGATGCAGTGATGGGCGATGGCAGCTCGTTGGTGTTCCAGTCGGTGCGGGGAGAAACTGGCGAAGGCAGAGTGCCTGGCAGAGAGTTGGTCCCTAGACCCTCGTGTGACCGCACTGGAGATACGTTATGGAAGTGGTATGTAGGCTGCGGATGGGGAATAGTTGTAGTCCGAACTACGTTTGTATCAATATGCATGTCTTTTTCAGCAGGCACAATGCCATTCTCTGGAGGCGCATAGGCCGGGACAGGTCCTGCTAGCTGTCGAGCAAGCTTGCGTCTGGCAAGCTCGTAAGCGCTAAGGTTCTGCGAGTCATCGGTTCCTGCCACTGTGCCACCCAAAACAGAGTCATCATCCTCGTTGTGAGCGGCAAGCTCAGCTGGAGGTAACGGTGCCGGCAGCTCGTATATCTCCGAGGCGGGTGCCTCCGTAGGAGCACTCGTTCTAGTTGTAGTGGTTGCGCGTCTTGAACGCTTCCTGCGAACAATTTTTGACAGAATGCGAGAGACTGGAGTCATGGGAGAATCGGGAGAAATCGTCGACGAACTGTCTTGTGACTCGGCTTCCTTGGCAGCGGTCTCACCGTGCTTCTTCTGCCTGCGGCGACGATTCCAGAAACAGAGTGCGGCCAGGAGCAGGGTGCAAAAAGCAACGACACCAACGGCAATTCCAATCATCTGGGGTGTTGTCAGACCGTGATGATCCTTGGTTGGCGGAGGTCGTGGGTACGGGCTGTTACTCGGTTGCTTGATGAGATTCAGTTTGATATCAGTATCGGGGTCACGTGGAAAGGCCGCCTGGTGCAGGCTGAAGACGCCAGAGTCGAATTTTGTGCGAATGTAAGCTTCTTGCAGAAATGAGCGGCCAATGATGATACTGCTGCCATTGGTAGCTTTACGGAGCATAAAGTAGGGCACGGCGGGCTGTCCATACTTGATGGCCTCCTTGGCGAAAGGGTATTGAAGGGAACCGACGAAAGCCTTGATGGGAACGGTGATGTTGACAACTCCGGGAGCGCTGAGAGGAAGACCGAAGTTGTCATTGTTGTCAATGCTGGCAAGACTGAAAGTAAACGAGTAGGCGTTGGAAGTGGAATAGTCTTGATACTGGGTGTTGGTTAACGTGTATAACTTGTATGTGTCGTTGTAGGTGAGGTTGAGGGCGGATGCGAACGACTCGCAGATGCTTTCGGGCAACCACAGATAGGGTGTAGTGCTATCGACGAGGGCCATGAAGGTATCGTTGTAACTAGACAATTTGTTGATGGATGAGTCCCATCCATTGGGCTTGCGATCATTGAATACGTTGATACTGCGAACGTTGACGCGAGGCGAGTTGTCTGATTGTGTGATGGTGAAGAGAGTGTCGTGGTCAACAAGGCGTGCGGAATCGAAACCACCGAGCGTCAAGGAACCGGGCATATTCTTGTAGCTCGCTCCAGCAGTATAGCCATAGCTGTAGCTGGGAATCCAGCCAAACGTCTTCACAGCTTGGGTGAGAGCCGACTCGCCAATATTCCCCTTGAAGCGACCCTGAGATATCCCGAGACCAAACAAACCGTTGAAATAATCGGTTGTGTTGTATGCGGCAACAAGAACGTTGCTCATGCCAAAAGCAATATTGGTGAAAGGACTCCAGGTGTTGATATTGTCGATGCCATAGGCGCCGTTGCCTCCGTAGCCCAGGTACTCGAGGCCGAGAAAGTACTGTCCCCATGAAGTCCATCGTTTTGAGTCGCCAGGCGTGTAAATACCACCTCGCGCGGTCATGCAGTGTTGCTCTTCTGTTGAAATTGTTAGCCAACGGTCTGGCATACGCCACTTGTTTTCCAACGGCGCTGGGAGTGTTTTGAGGGCGTTTGCGCATGAGCAACGTACTACTTAGGCAACCACCCGGGCCGACTGCCCAAAGCTCTGACAGAGAAGTACTGGGTATGATATTTACGAGGTCTGACTGGGTACCTAAGAGAAAGCGAACTGTTGACCAGTTGCCATCAATGCCAAGCCTATGCAACAAGAGGTCAGAATTCAGGCCGTAGAGTGAATAGTACAGTCCACGAAACGACGACAGGGTTGACGTACCAGTCGCCGTAGGGAATGGAAACCGCGGCGGGATCGTAGGCATTGACGAAAACAGCCGTGGCAGCGGCAGATGCGGCGGCGGCCATTCGACTCGACCGCATAGCGTCGCCAAGTGTCGAGCGACACGATGCAGAAAACTTGCTCTTGGCGAGCAGACTTGAGCGCGGGCTCACCAGGATGGGGTGCGACTTGGTTCGGTCAAGAGGTGAAGGGTAGTCGGAGTTGCACAGTCGAATGCGCAGGATCCATAGGGGGGTTGTTCAAATCGCAGAGCGGGTTGCACGAGAGATCATGGTCGGTACAGCGCGCGGGGAGCAACAAACAAGAGATGCAACGGCGTCTGGTGGCTGTAGACAGTCGCCAGGTTCAAGTATAGTCGACAGTCCGACAAGACCCCCGGAAAAAAACTGCCAAGATTCGCAAGGAAAAAAAAAGCGAATGTCAATTTGTCGAGAGTCGAAAAAGAGTGGTCGTGTGGGAGAGAAACAAGATTGGCGAGGAAGGGAAAAGAATGGTGGATGGGATGGGATAAGGATGGGATGTGGACGGCAGAGGCAAAGAGGGAGCATGCGTTGGTGTGGGATGGGCCTGGTAACTACTAATGAGCCAGTATCTCTGGGTCTCTGGGTCGTCTAGGTCTCTGGGAAAGAGAATGAGACTTGTGTCTTGTCTGGGGGACGAGAGCCAGCGGCCCAGTGACTCCAGTGAGTGAGCCAGCCGCGGTACGGATACAGAGACAACCCCGCTATACCTACGCACCGAGAGGTGCCTTGGTTCTGATGATGTTTGGCGCACTTTCAGCACCAAGAAACGCTATTGCCAGTGCGTTGGAGTACTACCTAGGTACCTACAGGCAGGCACTTGGAGGAGCCACGGGGAGTCTTTGGCTGCCTTGTGCTGAAGCAACGTCGCAATGAGGGCACTGCGACTGCGTGGGCACAAGGACATTCACATCTACTGAATAAAAGCAGGCCGCGCTGCGGGGGGCAAAAGTCTCAGCAAGCAATCATCAGGAATGTCTCCCTCGGCCTCCTGTCGCTTGCACCCGCTTGTAAGGCACTTGTGACAAGAGCCAGGTGCAAACCGGTAAATAGGTACTGTACTCTGAAGTAATAGCATGCAAAAATGGATGGGCAGGTACTTTCGCTTCCCCGCATCCCACCCACCCACATAAGTATTCGGCATTACCTACGGATTACGCCTAGGTACTTTCCTTGCTTGCTCGCTACCTTTTACTGTGTGCCATACCGCCTGTCCAGTACTTATCCGCCAAGCCGCGTTCCAGGGAGCGATCACCAGCCCACTCCAAGCCTCGCCGCCGCTTTTACCCTCGTCCCGCCCGCGACGCGACAAGCAAAAAAAGGAAAAAAGCAAGACACTCTCATCAGCCTGAGTCAACATCTTTCACACAGCTGCCAATTTCCACAGTCTCACCTTTTTTGGAGGGGAGCCCTCGAGCTCCCTCGTCTGTCTTGCCGATGACCACGACTCTTGGACCTCTTTGGGCAAGCCGCGCAACCGCGGCCCAGGCATCAGGTTGATTGACTGATTGATTGCCCTTTCTACTCCGTAACGGAGAACGGATACATCATTCCCGTGTGTTACTGTTTTTTTTTTCTTTTTGCTGTGCATCTCGATGAAGCTCTCCGCTCTCACCAGGGTCCTGAACTCAGTGCCCAGAAGCCAGGATATGCATGCTCTATCTATGTGATCAAAGAGCCCTGCCACACGACCCTCGCATCAAATGACAGAAACAATGTAGAGGTGATGAATCAACCATCATTTCTGGATGAAACGGTCATCAACGCCTCCACGCGTCAATCCCTCCCTCCGCCCCGCCTCTCTCTTCGTCTCAACTCCCGATAGGCCAACAGCTACTATGCCTGCTCCCGTTTAAATGACGTTGCCCAGCATTGTCCGGGCACCTGGTGCGCTGGGGAAGGGAGAAGGCTCGCTAATAAACATGGAGTTGGCTTACAGCCAGATGAACAGGCCCCCCCGTTCGTGATGCAAAAAGGAAGAACAACAACAAAAAAAAAAAAAAAAAGGAGGGCGAGCGAGGCACTTTGGGTCCAAGGCTAGAAAAGCAGCGCGACAACTAGTCCTGATGCGAATCGCAATGGCTGAGCGAACATGCCAGAGGTGAAAGGGTTGACTGTCAGAATTGAACAAGCGGGCCATGGCGGCAGATGGGTGGGGTGGACTCGCTCCCCAAGTGGCTGACAGGCCCTCTTTTCGCAATGTCCCAAACTTCCCAGTTTTCCTGTGCTGCTGACTGACATATTCGTAGCTACCTTGTACGGAGTACAGATTACACTCGCACTGTTACGCTGGTAATGCAATGCAATACTGGTACCATGCCATGTGGTGCGGCGCGCGGGATGCGGACCGATCAAGGGCCTTACGAATACAAAGCTGGTTCAAGGATTACCGGTGTTGTGAGAGGTAGATGACCAGCGCACAACATGATCAGTGACTGGCACATTGTGGGCACATTGTGGGCACATGTACGGATACGTGACAGACTTTATCTCTGACTTTCTGCATGGCATCTGATGCGCGTTTCGCATTTGTGCTTTGCATGGCTTATGCAGGATGTGAATGGCCGGTCACTCATCGTTTACCCAAGGCGGTTCTATTGCCCGCCTGGTCTATAACATAATCGGCCAGGGTGCTACTTTGCCCTGTCCATAATAACTCGACGACGCATATCACCACTCGACAAACTACGACGACATAGAATCAGAATTACCGAAAGCGCCGACCCTTCTCGCCACCAACCAGAGTCAAATTCAGGCCAAGCAAGTTGGTACTGATGCTTATGGGGCAGTCTCCTTGAGCGTCGTAGATCCAACGCGTTTGACCGACGTTTTGCTGATCTCTTCGCGTCGACTTGAAAACAAAAAAAAACCGCAACTGCCTGGCACGCCGCTTCACATCTTTTTTGCCTCTACGGATAACCAGTGGTTCGCTTTTCATTGCTAGTGGTCGCAGAACCAGGTTGCTAGGTTGCTAGGGTGGCCGCCGCCAGATTCGTGTGGGGAATGCGCGTGTTTTGCTGATGATGAATCAACCCTCGATACTAGTTAGCATCGAGGGCGGCTTGCCATGTGTCGCGGCTGGAATCTGGTTTTGTTGGTCGCTGCTGTTATCGGGTTTTTGATGTCTTGTTTCTCGCTGGTTTATTTTTGGCATCACGAAATGGTTGGCAGATCAATGGTGAGTGAATAATATGATGATGAAACAAGTTGGCACCGCACACACCGGCGACTTGGAATCGTTGGAGCAACCTGCCCTAGTCCCTCCCTGGCAATCTGGTCAAAACGGCCAAGGTCTCGCAGATAGACGTTATATATGGAAGGCTCTGGTGAGGAGGGATGGATTGCCGACAGTCGTCCATCTGTCACTGCCAATGACAGCACTCGGCAGCAACCGGCAATGCCAAAACGGCGAGGCCCGCCCTTTCATGATGCACCACAAAGGCACCGTCTGTTGAAAAGCGAAAATGCATGCAAGTAGGGGAGAACACTCTTCATATTCATCATGGACGTTGCAGCGTAGCAACTACCTTTGCGCTGATTCGTGGGATTTATCTACCAGTATCTACTCGGCCAGGGGCCAGCGGGAGCATCAAACAGGGATGATCCATCATAGCATTGATTAACCTCGAGAGCCGATGCAAGAATCCCCACCGACACGCGCGCATCATGTCGGGGGTGGCTCTCGAGCCTCATTGTGAGTGGCAGCAATTCAACCCTGGTCTGGTCTGACCGGCCTGGTCTGTACCAGTGTGGTCACTGCCTGGTCGGTCGGTCAGCAGAGCCGAGAGAGTTGAGAAAAAAGCAGACCAGGCGGAAAGCAGAAGGTCAAAGCTCACGAGGTTTATTATGCCCCCTCCGACCAGCCGGTGGCTTGCTTTGCGCCGCCCACTCACCACCGCCGGAAGGGGCCAGAAATGCCCCCGCCGGGTTGCGCCATTGCCAAACTTTTCTTTCCAAGTTGCTTTGCTTTGAAGTTGGCGACGCCTCCTGACACCTACCGGATTGGTACGAGTGCAGAACGATGAACATTAACAGAACGCAATAGCATAGCGGCCAAAGGGTGCGCAATGCGGCAGGTAGTTCTGCAATGACAGCTGGCTCCCAGCCTTGACGGGGAGCCAATGACTATGGGGCAGAGGGTGTTTGTTGTGTTTTTTTATGGACAGAAATCGCATCAACATGATTAATCAAGGTGATTGTATGGATACTCTGCACGGAGAACTGGTAGTTTGACGTTGGTCTCTTTCCAACTGTCTATTTTGGTACTGTACGGATAAATTTAGACGTCAATTTAAAACGGGAGATGATGTCTAAAAGGGCAAAAATGTCTCGAATTCAACCATTGACAGGAGACAAGGAAAATTGGTCTGCCCCTGGGGCCGCACGATGGTCTGATAGAGGCAGAGTTATTACCAGTATGCGAGGGGGGCAAGACATTTCACAGTGTGCATGATGAAATGAGCCCACTGGAAATTTGGACACGCGATCGAGGCTGCGCGGATGAGACACAGCTGGGGAGCCACGCTCCACTGACATGACAATTCGTCTCTTTCTTCCTTTTCCACTTGGTCTTTTTTGCACGTTTTTCTTTGACGCGGGTGACCCATGTCAGATGCTTCAAGCGGGCCAGAATGCTACCTCGGACCATGCCAGCATTCCAGTTACGGGCGGACCCCCACCGAGCATGACACTGATGAGAGGGCTCAGGCAAGGATGATGAGGAAGCTGCTATAAGAAGTCGTGGAAAGAATTATAAGAGAAAAAAAAAACTTAAAAGGGCAGCTACTCGTACTGGTAATTTGGGCTGGCTTCGGATAGACTGGCGTGACGGGATAAAATCTCGACCATAATAAACAAGAACTGCGACCGGCGCAATGACCCGAGCCGGCAAGATCGGGGCATGTCATGCCGCTTATAGGGGCCGGGATGGGGGCCGTGACATTCGGTCGTACAGTAAATACAGTGTAGGCAGCACTGTGTGCGGAGTCTTTGCACGACCTTGGGCGCGGCATCTCCCTTGCGCGTCAATTCTGAGACATGACTCTGTGGTTCTCTTTTGTTCTTTATTCGTATACTCGGTAAAACAAATCATCCCATGCCGATGTTTTTGAAAAAGCAGCTTTTCATTAACGTGGTGGCGGAAATTCGTCACAAGTCTCGCGAGCCTCACACCCACGGATATGGGTATAGATATTATTTACAGAAGAAGACTACCACAATAGGAAATATAGCAATGGCGGCAAGATGCCATCTCCAGTTATTAATTAGACTAGATGGAAAACAAGGGCCATTGTGCTAAATAGAACTGCTAGCTAAAATGACATGACACATGGCCAACGGCCCTGGTTGCTTGGTACAGGGGACTACTCAGTATTTTAGCGAAAGGCAAAGCAAGGGGTGGCGGCGCCACAAAGCCCGTGTCGGTTAGACTCGCTGGCAACAACTGGGGCCAGCACGTCGGTAACTTGTTTCGCAAAGGGGGATCCAACGTGCTGATTAGCAGCCATTTCATGTACGAAGTATTACAGAGTACAGATACAGATGGGAAAGAGATGTCAAATCGCGGTGCGTGCAGCTATTCAGAGCAACACCCGTCATGACTGCGGCGCTCGCCGGTGGTAGGCGAGAGAGAAGGGGTTTGAGGAGCCGACAAGCACGAATTGCACATGTGTTTGGTGTTTATGAGGTTGGTCTTCTGGTGGCAGAATCGACGGATGACTTGTTGGAGTGGTTGTCGGTGAGGAGTAGTCAAGTCTTGATGCAGCATGTACGTGCACAATCCGACATGGAGTACAGATTCATGGGCATGTGAGTACGGAGTACGGAGTAAATATATACTGTCAACACTATTCATCAAAATGAGAGCCCACCGACAACACGATGCTGGTCCGGTATTCGATCCATCCGCGTCATGCACTGGTGCCGCAGTGCGTGAACCTGGGACGGGCTGGAGGAGGACGTGGAGGAAGTCGCAGTGGCAGCGGGCTCCACGCAATGATCTTCGCCCGCGCTGGCCACTTGCCCTTCTGGCTCATGGCGGCTCACCTAGCTTGTCCCGAATAGTTAGGTCCGTTGGGATTGCGTGCAGAGACTAGCCGATCCCTCCCCCCCCTCTCTTGAAACCAGCCTTGTGCTTGCTGCTGGTGATGCTGCTGCTGCGTAACGTGGTACTCGAGGTGACTGGCGACAGATTTTCGAACAAAGGCGGGAATCAGATGATTGAGAGAGCGAGAGCCGTTACTATCTACATGTTTGGAGAAAAATTCCAGCGCATCCATCAGACGCAGTCCACCACTAGGGCTCTCCCCAAAACCCACTCACTCAAGCACTACCTTAGTGTTCGTAGGTTACTAGTAATTGACCATTACCTAGGTAGGTAGTTAGTTGGGTAGGCAGGTATCTAAGCAGGTGCTTTTAACCACTATGTATTACCGTTATCTTACAAGTATCTGTAGGCAATCATCCAATGGTCTCAAGTCGACCGCTGAAAGCCCATCCGCCAGCTCGCTCAGACTCACTTAGGCCTTGAACCCGCTATAATCCGCTGAGCCCGCTTTCTCCGCCTGAACCCATCTCTGGACCCTCACTCAGTCCCTCACCAAGGTCCTCCGAGTCCCCTAAAAAAAAACGCCCTCTTCAGCTGCCATCGTACAAAGTAGTAGAGCTGAGCACCTGCCACCAAAAGTGATTTTTCCTGACCCTGCCTGATTGCCTCAACCGCTTCCACTCGACTTCTCACTCACTCTGCTGGCCGCTGCCGCTGTCTGCCTTGCTTTTTGTCTCTCCAATCTGCCAATCTGCCTATCTGCCAACTAATCTCACATCTTCTCTCTCCTCAGGCCTCCCTCACGTCTCTCCACTCTATTTGTCTTTCCTACCTCACTTCATTCTTCTCCATCGCCGAGACAAAATCTCATCTCCCAAACCTTTCGTTACTTGTCCGCCTTTTCCTCCATCCCCCGTCCATCTCCAACCACGCGCGCCAGTTCTGTGTCTCTGTTTGCTAGGCAATCGCTTTTGCTCTCCTTTGCGCCCGCATCTGCTAGACATTCAACCATTGTAGCGACGAACAAACGCATTGTCACTTGTCTGACAATTCGCCGCCTACTTCCGTGCCTACCAAAGCCTCACCACACACGGTGACGCACTTCACGCCTCGACAGCCACCGCGGATCTGCCTACCAAGACCATTTCCGATCTCATCTCTTGTCTTGCCGCATCGCCCGCCACTTCGTTGTTGTCGCCTCGACAGCCACCGCGGACCTGCTATTGCCGCTTGCCCAACAAGACCACTCCCGATCTTATCTCTTGATTGCCTTGTCACACGCCCGCCTCTTCGTTGTTCTCGCCTCGTTGTTGTCGTCCACAGCCATGTCACTCATCCGCATATAGCGTACCCAGTCGCCTCGATGCCCACGACAATCTCCTGCCATACTCTCGTCTTCTCTACCACTTGGCCCTCTCGCCGGCTGACAGTTGTCGTTCGCGCTTCACGCAGCCAGCTACCGTTACCATGAGAGTCGACACTGTTCTGCTGCTAGCTGCAGCCCTCGTTGCTTCACCCACATCCGCTATTGCGAGAAATGGTAAGTCACTCTGTCGAATGCGCCTCTACGCGAATCCGAAAGGTTCATGTCACCGACAATCGCCTTACTCGCTGGTGCCACCAGAGACGCCATGTCTGATTGGCGCTAAAACTCGGATTGCTAACCACCAACTTGTAGAAGCCGCTCATACGAGCTCTCCGCCATATACTATCTCAAACAGCTCCTCAATTTCGGCGCACCACTCGCCTAATTTAAACACCAAGTCCACCACATTGCCGGAACCCGAATCTCAATCTTTGGACACTGACAGTGAACCTCCAATACAAGCATCTTCCACGGCCGTTTTCTCAGCCTCTGCTTCAATATCATTATTCTCAACAAGCTCTTCATCAATATCCTCGTCAACATCCTCGTCGACGTCTTCCACAACGTCCTTCACAACCTCTTCTACAACGTCCTCTACAACGTCCACGTCTCTACCAGCATCCCTAACTACATCCCTAACAACACGCTTGACCATCGCAACCTCTCCCAATGCGTCCAATCGCCCACAAATCTCTTCCTCCGAGCCTTCGGCACCCTCACACTCCACTTCGAGTCGTATCACGACGTCGAGACGCAAGTCAACCCCGGAAACACATTCCACTCACGAAGCGCCATCCACGCCACTTTTATCCTCAAATACGACATCGACCACGGCTAATAAAACAACCACAACACCAACCGTTACTACAAACACAGGTCTGAATTCTACAAACACCATCACCCAGACCACAGCCGACCTGTCTCTCCCGCCCAACCTGCCTTCTGGCTATACAATCACTAGGCTTCCTTGCAACTCAACAGCAACTCGCATACCAAGTCAAAATGGAACTAGGACACGAGGCTCGCCGCGCTGCAACAACGGCACCTCGATCAGCATAGTGCCCGCCTGCACGCCACTACCCATGTACAAAACATTTACGGAGTATCTCGTGGTCCATACCTCCACCGTCACGTTCCTGGGAAACAGGTCAGACTACAGGCCGCCTTATGCGCCCCTTGCCACCCCAAACTACTGCGATCCCAATATCTACCCCGCAGTTCCGAGGCCGCCGTTCCTGGGCGGGACACCTGACGACCCCCTAGGTATCTTGCCAATGATTACAGAGACCTTCACTATCGAAGGGATCTCTCTCACTGCGGAGTTTCCATTTCTACGGACCGCACTTCAGCACCTTCCTGTCACGACATTCATCACTACAGACAAAAATCCGTCTGTTGTCTTTCCATCGGACCCTATTCCTAATTACAGCCAAACTTGGCCAACTGGCGGCGACGACGGCCATCATACACCTGTTGATGGAGGGGATGGGCATCAGACGCCCGTCAGCGGAGCCGGAGCCGGAGCCGGAGGCGGCCCTGCTTCTGTAACCGCTACTCCAACATACACGATTACCGCTGGACCAAGTTCTGTCGTCATCAATACGCAAA
Organism: Beauveria brongniartii; assembly: GCA_030782485.1. Taxonomy (NCBI): domain Eukaryota; kingdom Fungi; phylum Ascomycota; class Sordariomycetes; order Hypocreales; family Cordycipitaceae; genus Beauveria; species Beauveria brongniartii. The sequence goes on from JARJPP010000270.1 coordinate 23,089, forward strand.
CATTTACAGTCGCTCCGGGAAGCAGTTCTGTAGTCACCGTTGATGATGGTGGAGTGTTTACTATCAACCCTACCGCGGTTGTTGGTCAAGGCGCCACCGTTACCCGACCGCCATCAGTAATGGGGCCTTCGTCGTCAGTCTTGGGTGGTATCCCCGTCACTTCGGCAGGCTCCAATCTCGAGATTGGCGGAGGCACATTTCCTATTCCCACATCTGGCTCGAATACTGTTCGCGTCAACGGCAAAGATGTAACCATCAATCCGACTGGAGTAATCATCGGCGGCAATACCATGGCGTTCACGAAACCAGCCGCGTCCGATGTCATTGTTGCCGGCGGCCAGATGCTTACAGCCATTGGCCGCAGTGTTGTAGTCCTCCATTCCGTCACTTACACTTATGGGAGCGGCAGCGCTCCCATTGTTCAGGTCATCAACGGTGACACAATCACCATTGGGCCCTCTGGAGTGATTGTACATGGTTCCACGATTGGTGGGGTGTCCGCCCAACCGACCGACACTGACTATGAGATTATTGGCGGTGCAACTATTGCCAAGCTTCCTCCCTCGATGGTGATTGTGAATGGGGAGACGTATGTGGTTGGTCCCGGGGCTGACACGAAAGTCGTCACCATTGGCGACCAGACCTTGACCATGGGACCAATCGGTCTCGTCATGGCCAGCACTACGTTGAGGTATCCATTCGATGCCTCCGTCACCACCACCATCGTTGGCCGTGCAACCGGCGAATCCCTGCCTCAGGAGACTGGCAAAGGGGAAGAAGACGCTGCCTACTCACTACGACCAGACGTGCGCGTCGGTCTCGGGTGCCTCTGCATTGTTTTTGGCGTTTTGGTTTTTGGCTAGACTCGGATGATACAATGAGACTTTGCATTTTATAAAGAGCAGGACATGCATTGGATGATATCACTTTCTTCTCACTTGAGTTTACATGGACACAATATCGGGGGGCAAATTGGCTCAACCTTATACGAAGTTTTGAATTTTACGGCACCGGGATTCCGGTATATGGGAAAGGCAACAGGACAAATTTGTCGGAGTTTGGTTTCTATTTTTCTTTTAAATCTAATGTCGCCGCCGTTGATTTACACATATTCACGGTCTGGTCGTGATCTGTTTGGGGATCCTTACTTAATAGCATACAGTCTTGATACTAGCAAGACGCAGCATATACACAAATTGTAAATGAATTGTGACGATAAAATTGTCTTGTGCCTCTATGTTTCTCGCGTGGCCGTGAAGGCATGCAGAGGAACCAAAGAAATGTATGCCAAGGCGTGTTGACTCGGGCATGATGCCGTATGATTCCTTGTACAAAGATGTTGCGGTAGTGGGTGGCAAAAGCATCAACACAATTTTTGGATGCACTGGGATACAAAAGTGATGAGGGGAAAAAAAAGTTAAAAGGCAAGCAAGTGTATTAAATTAGGTCGATAACATGATGCTCTCTCAATGTGGACGATGTCCATGGCATCATGGCAAACCCACCCTCTTCCGGTTCACCTCTTCAGAGATGGCAGCGTCGAGATGGGTGTGCGAGAAGGGTACGTAGAGATATGAGCGCGCTCGTCTACAGACGATGCTTGTAAAAGGTGAAAAGAAAGCACGACAGAAACGATCCAGACAATGCGATTCAACAACTTCCAAGCACCTCGGGCAGGTCTCCTTCACCATCTAGTCACGCCCTTGCCTTTGCTCGTGCTCTGCCCGGTGGCCAGCGGCGGAAAGTCCTGGCTGGCCTCGGAAAACGGCTCCCGGGCACGGCGGCGACTCTGCGCCTGCTCCTCCTGTTCCTGCATGTAAAGGGCGAGCGCCAGGTCCGCGTCGACATCCGCGGTGCCGAGCGGCGGTGTGTGCCCAGTGGCTGAGGAGGAGTCCGCCACGCAGGTCATGTTGTCCGCAACGGCGGGAAGAACGCGCGGGGACGAGGTCGACTTTGTCGTCGACGAGCTCTGGCGTCGGCTGCCACCATTCTTCTTCTTGCCGCCCTTGCTCTTGGCCTTGTAGGTAATGGGAAACTCAAACTCGTCCGGGCTGCTCCGCTGCGGGGACTGGCCGCGGTCATTGACGCCTTCGAGCAGCGACAGGCGAATGGCTTGCTGGATCTGCACCTCGTACCCATCCTCGTCGTCAGTGGTCAGGTTCTGCTGCAGAGAGCTGGACTCAATGAAGCTGACCTCGGGCGTCGTGGCGTCCGCGGTGCTGTGGCTCGAGGTCGAGGCTGTGTCTGCACCAGTCGTATCGGCAGCCGAGTCGCTCGCGCGGCGCGTCTCATCAGCCAAGAAACTCTCCTCAGAAACCATCTGCATATACTCGAGAGCCTCCTGCTCGGTGAGGTCGCCGAGCGCGCCGACACCAAAACGCTTGCGCAGACGAGACTGCTCGCGAGCTCGATGCTCGTTTTCGTGGCGTAGCTCCTCTTCTTCTTCAAGAATGTAGCCGGAGACGTTACTACCAAAGCGACGACCCGCAGCGCGGCCCTGGGCATCGGGATGTCGCAAGCGTCGCTTTCGGCCTGGGGCGCTGCCCTTGGAGCTGTAAGACCAGTAGCGCATAAACGCACCAAAGGCCACCACGCCACGGAGGATCGTTGGGTCAGAGTCGAGGACAATGGCACCCACAGCAGTGTAGTTGGCCACGGTCAGGGTAGGATTCATGGTCATCATGTAGCGAGGCACCCGGCCGTTCGATCGAGCATTGAGGGTGCGAATGGGTTCTGACGTCGAGGCCAGATGGTCCCAAGCTTGAACAAGACCATCGCTGCCGCCGTGCACCAGGTACAAGGCCGAGACTGCAACACAGGAAATCGAGGGCGATTCCGTTTGAATAACGCGGCACGGCTTGACTATTTCTGGCCGGATCTCTCTGGCATTCCATACGAGAACGCTACCGGAGTTCGTGCCCACGACGAGAAAGCGAGCTCTGCGGCCCGGAATTTCCTGGGCATGACGTTCTCCGTCTGTGCTACTGAGTACAAGGCTTTCGTTGGCGGTATGCAAAGCATCCTCAGCAAGAATTAGGACAGCGAAAGTCGAGTTGTCCAGGGCGCTGGCCGTGAGGATAGAATTATCCGTCCCCTTGAGTTGGAAAGAAACAGCTCGCCACTCGTCCGTGAGCGCAGACGGAGCCTTGGGCGAATAGGGTGTAGGAGGAGGCGATTTTGGAGATTGAGGTTCTGGGGTGCTCTGTATGCCAGCTTGTCCAAATAGAGACAGATGAATGGCCGGTGCAGGTTTGGCACCGCCGGGAGCCAGAGGCTGCAGGGTAGTGGTTGATCGGCAGAACCTAGTGACACAGGCTTTCCGGCCATGCCCGCAGTCAATGACGAAAATGCACTCACCAGCCTCTTGACCATTGTCATTTGCAAAGTCCACCTCGAGCTTGCGTTGCATGTCCCAGCCCAGGCAAACGTCGAGGAAGTGGTTTGGCTGATAGCGCATAAAGGTTTCGATTTCTTTTGTCTCGGCAGCAACTTGGTCGTCGCTCAAGTTCATGGCATTGGAGGAGGTTCTCGGCGAGTAGGTGCCGCGAACGGCATTGAGGTCAAGCTCGTCTGGGCGAGCAGATCTGCGCGTCTCTTCTACCAAATGCCAATAGGCAGACCGTCCAGCGAGCCAGGCATTGGCGAGAGCATTGCCTGTGGAGTGCTGAGACGACACGGGTTTCGGGGTCTCGGTGAGATAAAAGACTTCCCCGAGAGCGTTCAAAGCCACCGCCCATACTCTGCCCGACAGTCGACGGCGCACAGTGTAGTTGTCATCCACCTTGATCGAGACAATCGGCACGCCGGGGCTGAGGACCCAGCGCGTAGTCATGTCACCGTACGCATATCTTGGGCCGCTTGGGTCAGATCCGAGGGAGTAGGCAGTGACGACACCAAGAGTAGAGCCAGTCAACATGCCACATATGGTTGCAGTGGTCGCTGGAACAGCAGATGACTTTGCAATCCAGACGCTGCTGATGGCTTCGATGATGTCGGGAACGCGAGGAATGTCAGGCCGCTGTTCCTCAGTACCCGGCTCGGATCCAAGGTAGCGTCCAGCAATTTCATTGACGCTGCGAAAGTAGGCACGGCCACCCGGAAAGCCTTCGCCGGCGATGATGCCGTAGAGTTGGCTGACGTCCATGCTGTTGTCTGTAGCTGCAGGGCCGGCACCAAGGCCATACGGCTCGAGACCAGGTGTCACCTCTTCGATCTGAGCAGAAGAGTGGCTGTCTTTGAGGCCCCAGCTTTCAATCTTGCCAGTAGTAGGGTCGCTCATGGTGGCTACGCCGAGTGCGCCAGCGCCCTGAACGGCACGTGGAGGTCTCTTGCCATTGTCGAAGACGGCATGGATGTTGGTGATGAGCCAGGGAAGTTTCGAGTTGTATGTCAATACAGCGCTAGACTTTTTGCCCAGCTGTCTGGCGCGCATGGATGAACCAATGGCACCGGCAGCGGTGTTTGGCTTGCCCTTGCCCAAACTTCGAATGAGTCTAGTACGGAAGACATACTCACTTCGCCAGGTAGCAAGCGGAGTCAGTCGGCCAAAGTAGCGAGTCTCGGAGCGCACAATGTCGGATGATGGCTCAGACCAAAGGTCAGCAGAAGCTTTGACAAACTTTTCATCGAGGCTAGCATGGCCGGGGAAGTAGCGCAAAAAGGCCAAACGCCAGATGTGCGGGGTGGTGGCCAGCACGTAGAAGCGTTTGGAGACGAGTGCGACAGCGCCATGGGAGTCTGGATGCAAATGCGACAGGATGTTGGTCAGGATCTCTGCAGCAATGTTAGAATCAAGACAGTTAGCAGCACTGGCTCGGTTGAGGCGCCGGCAGGAGACAGTGGGAAGATGCTGCTAACCATTTGGAATGTCTGTCAAATGAGTCCCTCCGGGTTCTCTGGCGGAGCGCTTGATGACCTTGAAGCCCAGCGCCTGCTTAGGGGTCGGCGGGGTCAGCGCGTTCTCGTAGTCGGCGATCCTCTGGCCAGGGGCAGCAGAGGCAAATAGATTGTTGTGACGACTGCCTTTGGCGTTGCGAAGCCTCAGTCCGCGCAGCTTCTCGTCGAGCTGGTCGGCATCAATACCGTCGTCGACCGAGTCGCGTCGAGGACGCGACGAGGACGAGCGGCTGCTGGAGGAAGCGGCAGAGTGCACTCGGTAGAGACCGATGGGTTCGTGGTGAAGAGAGCCATGTTTTAAGCTGGAGGATGATGGTGGAACGTTTTCGGGGGGGTTGCTCGATTCTGGTGTCGCAAGGGGCTCTCGGGGCATGTAGCTAATGGTATGAGACGGGGGGATAATTGGACGGCTGTGCACTATTGTCGTTGCACAGTCGGGATAGCGGAGCGATGGACTCGGCGGCTGGAGGCTTCAAGGATGGCTGCGTTGTTTTCTGCGATGGGAAATTTGACGCGACGGGATTGCTAGGCGCAGCAAAAGAGGACTTTCGGTTGTTGGTGAGTCACTTTGGGAATGACGATGTAGAAGAAGAGTTTGAGGTGGCAGCAGGGACCTATTATGAATCAAGTATGGCGCGCGTTTTAATGTTACCCGCTTAAGAGGTACATGGCTTCGTCATAGTAAACTGCGGAGCAAGCTGTGTACCTGCCGTTCCCCTGCTATCTCTAACCACCGTATCTAAATAGGGGCTTCCTCACGGTACAGTGGTGTATCCATTGGAGCGATTCATTGAAGCGACATGATCCGCTTTGCCTGGGCATGAGGCACGACATTGTACTATCAAAACGAGATTGCGGCTTTTCCCATCTGCAGAACCTGCTGACATTCACCCCGCGACATATCCTCCTCGGGCATCTTGGGCGTCTTGATAAGCCCAACCTGTTTCTCGAGTCTGTCGACGCCCTAAACACGGCACATTCCCGCGTCAACCGCGCTGCTGCTAGTTGGTAACACGGCATGTTGCTGGCATGCATGTCATGCACAGCACGGAAAGGGTGCAACAATGTCAAAAGTTATACCGAGTGTTACTTGACGAAATTTCAGCCTAGTTTAAATTCATGTATCCCTGTCATGTCCAACTGGCACCTACCTAGACAGCCTCGTCTCAATTCGCTATCGAGACTAAAGCTGCCCATCACCAGCTTCACACGGTGCGTTACTTGCACGAACCGCGCCATTGTCCACCAACAGATGTACACTGACCTTGCCGGGCCGACGCGAGGCAGCCTCAAGAGCACCACCAAACTCTCCACTCGACGCCTTCACATCCGCGCTCTCAACGCTCGCCTGAACTGGATCCAGAATCTTGACTAGCTACCTTGCTATGCACCAGTACGATTGTCAGTCACCAGGGACTTGGATATGTACCAAATTCCACTTGCTTGCCATGCTTGTCTTCCGCCTCTACTTGTTTGCTGGGATCATGTTCAGAACATCCTTGGCATATGCGGTTGCAGTCATTGCCGCGTAGCCTTGCCACTTCTTGTTCTTGTGTGTATCGGCGTAGTTGCATATACCGCGGATAACCAGGCATGGGAAGTGATTGCTTAGCCCGCCGGCCTCCATCTCAAAGCAGAGAATGTTTCGTTCGTTCGCATATTGGTCTCGAAGCTTGGCATTCTTCATTAGCCGGTTTGCCGAGGCGATTAAGCCATAATGCACAGTCGGGTCATCATCGTCGTCTCGAGCCAGGCGTTGTATGACTAGGGCTTCATCGGTGCCACAGTTATCCATACAGTCACCGTCTCTCACAGGGTGAATAACATGAGAACGATACAATCTGTCTGTTGCTGCATCAGGGCGATCAAATTCCTTCCTTAGCCGTTCATGCTCTGCTAAGCGGGCCTGAATATCTTTCTGGATGTAATGGCCATTAATCCTATATGCCGCTCTTAGCCCACTAACAGCCATCAGTAGGACAGGTGGAGGAGGGGCCAAAAAGCGTGTGACGTGAAACGGCTGATCTTGTATTTCTTTGCCAAAGTCGTATTGTAACACGCCTCCGAGCCCATTCTGCGGCACGCTCACGACGACATCCCCAAGCCGAATGTCATTTCTGGCGTTTGGCGCGCCTCCGCCAACACCAACCATGAGCCCGATTCGTACTTTGGTAAAGGAATGAAGCATGTCGCGGGCCACCGTAGCAGCAGCCGCCGTACCGTATTCCCCGCCGGGCAGCACGGCGATCACGACATTGTGTTTCCCGATACGGCCCAGTGTGTAATCGTTGTTATCGTTGGTGGCGACAGACACCGGCGGTGCGTGCTTCTCGTCGAGAAATACTTGGGCGGCGACATAGTCTGTGTCCAGGGCGCATATCCAGCCTACCACGTAGGCTTCGTTTACGAATTGACGCTGCGCATGGTCGTCTTTATCAACAGTGTCGTCTATGAAGGCTCTTTTCCCCATGAGTTCAATCTTGCTGTGTAGCAAGAAGTGATAGCTCGGTAAGGACGCTCAATTCGCTTTTGCGTAGCAGTGTGCAGGTACTCGTCCAAGTCGTGGTACTGATTCTTTCAAGTAGCATCTCCCACGCTCAGCTTGTTACGTCAGGTCGCAGGGACATGTACTGCGACACTTTGCCATTGACTACTTGGAAAAGAGGATAGAGAGAGGCATAAATAATCAGGGCGAACATGTAGGCGGAGTTCGTAGTGAGGAACTGTTGACCAGGCTTGATATTTAGGATCCTTCGACAGCAGCCACCCCACGTGACGGCGGGGGGCCGAATCAGAAAGCGAAAGCTAGGACGGCGACAGATGACGCTGTCTTTACTTGGCCGATGAACATTACTTGTGCTTGCTAAAAGTGTTGCCGGATATCCACCATGTGAATGGCAGCATTGAAGACAAGAGCGTGGTTCGTGAACTCACAGATGATGCTGAAGGGGGAGTGAGGTTAGGCTTTTCGCCCTCGGCTCCTTTCAACGTGAAATCTTTGACAACAGACGGCCACTAGAAGTAGGACGACATGGCGTGCAGGCAAGGCTTGCGCCTTGAAATTTGGCTGTCCGAGAATTGCATCTATCATCCAGCCAACCAACAAGCAAGTCAGTCAACCAGCAAAGTATAGGTAAGAATCCAATCACTTCAGCTCATCATTTCAAATCCGAGAGACGTCAGATACATCCATCTACAGTCACCCTGTCGCGATATCACAAAGGGACGAGCTCCTGGACTGTCATCGTTGCCGACAGTAGCCCGTGGTATCAGCTACGAGACCGCCAAGGCCTTTCTCACATCTCCAAACGCACACCATGCCCTTCTCGGCGCCCTGTCCCTCCCCAACGGCAATAAAATCCCTTTTCGAAGCTAATAGCAGACTATCCATCGGCGGTCAACACCATCGAGGTGCTGCTGATTGACGTGAAATCGGACGAGTTCACCAGAAACGCCATTGAGACCGTCAAGACCAGCCGAGACAGCGTCGACGTGTTCATCGACAATGCAGGTACGTGCACCCTTTTCCCTTCTCCTTCTTCCAGCCTCACTTATCAGTCTCATATACACTTACGACGGCGGAGTCTCGCTCCGCGCCGCCCTCACCTCGCACCTACGACATCAACCTCTCGACGCACACTATCACTACCTTTCACTTCATTCCGCTGCTCCCCCTCGCCGGTCTCTTGCACCTGACGCTCGTCGCCACGGGGGGCCCGACGTGAAAGAGGGTTCTCTTTGAGACGGCCGTCTATCGGTGCTCCAAGACGGCGCTGAGCATGCTTCATGCTCAACTGCCGCCGGAAGCTGCGCGGCGACGGCATCAAAGTATTTTTAGCGTCAACCCCGGGTTCTGCGTCACGGAGCTCTGCAACCATGACGAGGAGGCGATGTGATGCGGCGCGGCGCGGAGGGCGGGACAGGGGCACGGCGACGATTGTCGACGTGGCCGAGGGTCGCAAGTATGGCGAAATTGGTCAGACTGATGAGGAGCAGGGAATACTTCCTTGCTGAGTAGGGGCGCACAATCCAGAATCGCCTCGAGCATCGTCAATGTATACAGACGCCTCGAGTCAGACTGACTTGCTTCCATGGAGGACATGGCACTAGTTAACGTCGGGCACCCACTTGTGGGCCACACCCCCTTGTGGGCCACCTCTTCCCACCAAAAAACGTAAAAACACACCTTTTTTAACTAGACTTTCTAGCCCCATTATA
>JARJPP010000271.1:0-45550 GCA_030782485.1 Beauveria brongniartii
AATTCTTATATTTATTATTTTAATATACTAGTTATTAAGGTAAGGCGGCGGCTATAAATATCTATAGTTTAAGTATATTATAAATTTAAGTACGTAAGTGCTAAAACGTAATATTATAAAAGTGGGTATCAATGGTGCACCGTATAAGCCCTGTCCGAAACCTTATCTCATAATCACCTTCCCTTTTCAGACTATTAAAATCCAAGTCCTCGGATAACAATTGCCGGATACTCTACACTCTTGAACCGCTACAGTGGGTGGCAATAAGTATTTGACCCCCCCCCCCTTCAAAGTCACCACCACAGCCACCTTCCCAGCCCGGCTGTTGCCCTCCTAACCAATTCGCCGCTTTGACGCCTGAAACTATGTCAATGAATGGCTAGCAGCAAGAAGATCGCTGTGGTGTAGCCGGATAATAGCAGGTAGTTCCCAACCAAGGCGAGGTCTCGAATACATCTACGATAAAAGGGTATTAAAGAGCGGATTGCCTGCTGAGATTAGAAGACTTAGATAGTGTCTGGAACATGTCAAGCCGCAGCGGGCTTGGGACTAGGGCAGCAGCGCCACGACGAGCGATATCGTCGCGCTATAGGGCTAGATTGATGCCGTTAAATGGTCTGCTTTTCACAAGGGTCCTTTGGTGCTGACGGGAGGGGATTAAGCCGCATTTCATCTGATTTAATGTCAGAAAGGGTTTTTGTCCTGCTTTGACCAGCTGGTCTCCTGGCGATGTTACCATCGTACGTTCCAGCAGGGCAATACGTCGAGATCGTCTTCATCACCACCCTCATCTTGTGAGCTATTACCTCTATTGGCACCGCATGATGCATATCCGACGCTGGCGTAGACATACAGGTGGACGCCAGTAAGCTAGGCTTGCGTATATATTCGGCATTATTTGTCGTTTTTTTCACTTAGGACTATGTCCCCCCTCCCCTTTTTCTTTATATAAAAACGAGTTTTTATAAGACTATTAGACTAGTTCTTCCCAGTTTTACTCTCTAGCTTTAGATATAAATATAAGATAACAGTAATTGCGATGCCAGAAAGTACAGATGGCGGCTCGTACACTACTCCTACGAAGCGTTTCCTGGCCATCCTAATTACCAAGATGCAATCTCCTTGATAAGCTTGTACAAGACACCACAAAAGTTCACTTCTTTCGTGTCCTAGACTTTTTGAACGAAATTGTTTATTTTTTGTATTTTTCTTTGTCTATTTTGTCTGTGATTTTCCAGCCTTACCCTTTTCCAAAAGATATCCTATTAGTCAAACAGTAAAAACGATGATTCAACAACATGTGCGCTATGCTTTGGTATCGTGTCCGAAAAGCAGAAATTAACACTTCATTTCCCTCAACATTGCACCTTTAATCTGTGCAAACGATCGTCCTCCTTTTCTCTTGACCCGAACAGCATTGAAAGCATATGAAAACCTGTGCAGCTTTTTTCATGACCCGCCGCAACCACTCCAAGTCTTTTCTTTTTTTAATAAGTCTGCGCTTCCGTCTCAGCAGAGGCCTCAGCAGTCACCGGCGGCGGCTCCTAGCTTTCATCTCCAGCGGCGCGGGACGTCCGGCATACTCAGAGTCACCTGTGGCCGGCGAATGCCCGACATGGCGGTGTCGTAGTCTTGGTAGAGCTCAGCAGGCAGCAGCGTAACGGCGTAGCCGCGGTCAAAGGAGGGGCGGCGCTCGTTACCGTGGTAGCTGCCCACCTGTACCGCCAGCCTGTATTCATGGACCAACCCCTCGAGGCCTTGGAGCAAGTACTGGTCGCGCGTCACATACAGCGCAAAGTCGACTGCGCCGCCGGTGATGGCTCTCATGTTAAGCGTTCGGTAGGCAGCATAAGCCTCGTGTAAGCGGCTCTCGAGCATTCTGGCATAGACGCCATCCGAGTCCCATTCGTCGTCATCGCGGTTCTCCTCGCGGGCGGCGAACAGTAGGTACGTCTTGTTCGCGTCCTCGGAGTCAGAGTCGGAGTCGGAGTCGGAGTCTGAGCACTCGATCCCGGCCTCGCGGTTGAGACGCCTAGCTTCCTCGGCCGCCTCGCGTTGCTTGCTCACTTCGCAGGCGCGAATTACAAACTCTTCGTGCCTCTTTTTGGTATGGACATTGGGCAGGGTGTGGGCGCCGGTGACCATGCATTTCAGGAGGGTGTCGTCAGAAACGAAGCGGGCGCGCTTGGTGGACTTGACGTTGCCGTCGGGGCCCGGGCTCCGCTTGGCGGATTTGAGGCAGCTGCGAGGGCTGATCTTGGTCGCCTTCATGGCGGCCTCAAGCATGGGTAGGCTCGAGTTGGGCGAGACGGGACCCGGCGCGGAGGAGCCCGCCGAGATTTTGTCACTGGCGCCGTCGGTGCTGTTGCTCTGCGTGCCGGTGAGGGGCTGGGTGTCATCATGGGCCCCTTCACGCAGGTGCGAGGGAATGGTTGTAGATTCTGAGTTGGCGATGCTGGAGGCAACGCTCTTTTCGATGCTGTCCATGTTCATTTTGATTGACATGATGGATCGAGTTTCTGAATAAGAAGAAAGCTTTCTTGTGGATGTGTAAGTCTGAATTCAAAAAGGCGCATTCAGAAAATAATTCAAAGAGTGATGTGTTTGTGAGTGGAAATGAGAGACAATAGATGGTCAGTTTTGGATCGACTGGTAATGGAGCGAGTTTTGGATAGTACGGACAGAATCAAGTCAGGCGGGAAGGGGAGATTTATATACCTTCAGAGAGGACCAGGCAATTGAGAAAAGCAATCAACATACTTCAGGGTCGGAAGACTTTTTAGAAGTAATTTTTGTGGCGTAGAGTATAGCATACATCGTGATAGTTGGTTGTCCTCTGGTTGCTTTTGCTGAGCATCGTGTAAGTTGTTGTGGCGTCGGTTTGGAAAAGGTTTATATGCGCCCGTCAATCGGTTGCGCCCAAATTCAATACTCCAACTGCCGCGGATTCAGGCACATGGAAAGGCTCAAACGCCGTTCAATTGTTCGTTTAGTTTCTTAAACTGAGTTGGACGCCACAAAGTTCCTGTCAGGCTTTAGGACGGCGCCATCAAAGGCTATGTCGTTGTGGATTTCATTTCACTTCCGAGAAACAAAAGCAAAAACGTACAGCTCATAGAAAGCCTCTTTACTCAACTGGCTTTCATCAGCATAGTTTACTCCATCCACGAATGTTCTACGGATCAGACGATTTTTATCACAACCCGATATTTATCGATACTTGGCTGCCCAGCCCGGTCCCCCACTCGGCGCCGCGCCGTGTAGTTATTCCCCACACACACCAAGAAAAATTCTTTCACTCAAGCACGCAGTCCCTCTTAATAATAATTAACTCATCCGAAATCCAACAAGCAGCCACCGAGCGAGCTTCTGGATCTAAAGGCCTGGTTAGCTCAATCGGTAGAGCGTGAGACTCTTACGAGAGATCACCATCTCAAGGCTGCGGGTTCGACCCCCGCATCGGGCTTTTCCTATACCATCTCGATTGAACGCTCGGTACTGCTTATATTTTTTGTCTTTTTTTTCCCCTATCTTTATGTACCAACACACATCCACATATGCTGCTTCTATTATCTACTTCTTCTTTTTCCCTTCCACTTTCTTTCTCCTATATGCCGTGCCGTATTACCTCGCGTAGTTGACTCTGCACGTACCTCCGTTGAACATCACTAGCAGTAGGCCGTCATAGCCTTGAATATGTCACCCTCGAAAGGCCAATACCGAAACTCTCCTATGACTCTGCAGTATGGTAACAAGAGACGTAGGAAAGTGAAACCGGCGACCAACAACGGAAAACAGGACGCAGATGATGATACAAGAGCCAATCTTAAGGAGCCAAATCATGGCTGTATGTCCAGTAACAGGAATGAGTCTAAGCATGCACGCAGATTGATTCAAACCCTCTGATGTGACAATAATAACTAGTGCTTCGAGAGTTTGATCATGATATGCTCGTCTGTTTGGCTGACGGTCGGGTTAGCCAGGAGCTTGGCAGCGGGGGACCCTTTTTTAGCACCGCCCAGCCATCACCATCGCCAATCAGCTCAGTCATACCTTGTCTCATACAAATCATACAAACACATCTCCAGCACCGCCCGCCATGGCCGCCTTTATACCCGCCCTCATCGTCGTCGATCTGCAAGAAGACTTTTGCCCTCCCGTACGCCCTTTCCATTCTCCCCATCCCATCCCCTCACCACTAACCTCTTTTTCCTCCCATCTTCTAGAACGGCTCCCTCGCCGTCCAAGACGGCCGCTCCATTACCCCCATCATCAACACCCTCCTCTGTCTCCCCTTTGCCCTCAAAATCGCCACCCGCGACTGGCACCCTCCCAGCCACGTCTCCTTTGCCGCCACCCACCCCGGCTCTTCCCCATTCACCTCAACCTACACAATCACCCACTCCTCGGCCTCGTCCTCGTCCTCTCCGTCCGGCGGCGGCGGCGGCGGCGGCATCCCGCAGCAGTACACCACGACGCTGTGGCCAACGCACTGCATTGCGCAGACCCCCGGCGCCCAGCTTATCCCCGAGCTCGACGCCGCGCGTCTGCACCGCGTGCTCGACAAGGGCACGCGCGCAGACCGCGAAATGTATTCCGCCTTTTGGGATCCGTTTGGTGAGTCGGACAGCGGGCTGGCGGGGTTGCTGCGGGACGCGGGCGTGACGCATGTGTACGTAGTTGGGTTGGCGTTTGATTACTGCGTGCGGGCGACGGCGGAACACGCCGCCGAGGCGGGCTTCACGACGGTGGTGCTGGAGGATGCGACAAAGGCCGTGTTTCCGGATAAATGGAATCATGTTGTGGCCGAGCTTCAAAGTAAAGGCGTCCATGTGGTCTCGTCTACGTCATCAGAGGTGCAAAAAGTAGAGTCTTTAGTCACATCAAGATAGTCGGGACAAGACAAGTACAATGGACGCAACATATACACAATGAAATGTATGTTAAAATAATGTATGCCTTGCAAAGCTCTATAAACCGAAACGAGGGGGTTGCACGCTATGTACTAAGTGCACATCATCTAGTATTGCGTGGTGATGCTACGTCTTTTCCTTCTGAAATAAAAAAAATGACCCGATCCAATCTTCCATCTCTTGGTATCATTACTTTTCCCGTTCGTCTTCTTTGTTGATCAACGTCTAGATCGCTGTTGAGCGGCCGCACTCTTGCCAGTGGCCTTCTCCAGACCATTTGTCATGGCTAGTGAGACCGGCGTGACCGGGGGAGCCGGTGTCGTGCTTCTCGAAGGAGCGGCACTGCGGTTGTGCTGCATGTGTGCGCGGACCAGATGACCGGCTGCCAGGGCACTGCAAAGTGACAGCTCACCAGCGAGGACAGACGCCGCAATGATGCGGGCAAGACGGCGGGCATTCTCACCGGGGTTCGTCGGGTGCGAGCCGCGCACGCCGAGAAGATCGAGCATGGAACTCTGTGGCTCGAGAATGGTACCGCCACCTAGCGTGCCCACTTCCAGCGAAGGCATCGAGACCGAGATTTGTAGTGCACCTTTGAGATTCTTCATAATCGTGATGCAGTTGGAGCTCTCCACGACCTGAGCGGGATCCTGGCCGGTGGCGAGGTAGATGGCAGCAACAATGTTGGCCGCGTGCGCGTTGAAACCACCCATCGCACCAGCCATGGCGGAGCCAATCAAGTTCTTGCTGATATTCAGCTCGACAAGAGTTTCCACGTCACACTTGAGAACGCTCTTGACAACATCTCCGGGAATAATAGCCTCCGCCACGACGCCCTTGCCACGGCCCTCGATCCAGTTAATAGCAGCAGGCTTCTTGTCCGAGCAGTAGTTGCCCGAGACTGAAACAGTGACCATGTCGTCGAAGCCGCTCTCGGTAGACATGATGTTCAGCGCGTGCTCGACACCCTTGGATATCATGTTCATGCCCATGGCGTCACCGGTGGTTGTGCGGAAGCGAATGTACAGATTGGTACCGGCGATGGCAGTCTTCATGGTTTGGAGGCGAGCGAAGCGGCTGGTCGAATTGAAGGCCTTCTTCATCACGTTCTGGCCCTCTTCAGAGTCAAGCCACAGCTTGGCAGCACCAGCGCGCTCAAGAGTCTCAAAGCTAACACAGGGACCACGGGTCATGCCGTCACCAGTCAAAACAGTAATCGCACCGCCTCCAGAGTTAATGGCCTTGCAGCCTCTGCTGGCACTGGCAACCAAGACACCTTCAGTGGTAGCCATGGGGATAAAATAGCTCTGCCCGTCAATGACGAGGGGACCAGCAACACCAACAGGGAGGGGCATATAACCAATAACATTTTCGCAGCACGCGCCAAATACGCGCTCCCAATCGTAGTTGTCATATGGTAACTTGGAGCGGTCCAGGCTGTGGGTGATGTGGGAGGTAGCCTTGGTGCGGGAAATAATAGTACGACGGATCTTGACAGCGCGCGTGAAGTCACCGAGGGTCTTTTCAAGGGCGTAACCGGGGATTTTGCCACGCATAGACATGGCGACAACTTCCTCATCCGTCATCTCGGGAACACGCTTCTCAAGCAGCATCTGGTCTAGTTCGGCATTGCTGCGATTGGCAGAGGGAGTAGGCTTTGTCCTAGTCATAGTCAGGCCATCGCCCTCATCGTCAGTGAGGGCGGGGGTGGCGGGCTGGGTAGGCTGGGGAGTAGGGGCAACGTATTGTCCTAGGGGGATGGAGCTGGGCTCGGTTTCGTTGAAGCGCTGAGCACGAGCAAGCTCCTTGCGGTCAATATGGTGCTCGGAAGTCTCGGAAATACTGGGCTCATTAATACCCCAGCGGGCAATGTTGAACAAGTAGCCGTTCAATCCAACGCTGAGAGCGAGGGCAGCAATAATCCACTTAGACAAAATGGGATCTTCGAGGCTCTTGAGCAGGCTGCCAACTACGCGACCACCCACTCCGTAGCTGTCAAAGTGACTGGCCTGTGATCCGTGGACAGCAGCATCGGCGACAGCGGCAGGAAGAGCGTAGTGGACGGAGGGGTACTCGAGCTCATACTTGATAGGCGTAAGGATGGAAACGAGAACAGCCTGTCCACGCGACTTGGCAGCGGCGAGAATGACGTCCAGACCATTGGCGGCCACCTTGAAAGGATCCACGGGAGGGGTGGAAACGACACCACCCAAACCACCAGCCCAAGAGCGAAGGGTAGCAAAGGAGCTGCCACTGCGGAAAGGAATGGTGCATATATTGACAACATTGATTAGAACAAAGCCAGAGATCATGAGAACCTTGAACTTGGGGACGCTGCTGCTCTTCATGCCGCGACCAAACAGGGCCTTATCCTCGGTAGTCTTGGCGTCACCATTGGGCCAGTCGTTGCTGGAAGCGACATTTTCGGCAACACGGCGGCTAACGCCGTCAGCCTCGAGGGCCTGTCGCATTTCAAAATGGCGCTTGATGCGATTAATCTCGAGCTTGATGCTGAGAATCGCAGTGTAAAAGGTGAACAGCAGGAGGCAGTCAAAGAAGAGGATCCAGGCGGCGAGGAAACAGAACTGCTGAAGACCACCCTGAACACCGGAAGCAGCACCAAGAACCAAGATAGTAATCTCGATGGCGTAGTCGCGAATAATCTCATAGCCCTTATCCTTGATGGCAGCGTGAATGGCGGTCCGGATGGCGTCCTGAGTCTGGGACTTGTCCTTAGCCTGGGGGGTTTGCGACTGGTTGCGACGAGCTTCGATGGCGTGGTTGAGGACAGCGCGAGTGAGGACGATATTCTTTTCAAAGCCAATAGTTACGACGAGAAAAGGCAGCCCCTCGGATAGCAAGATGACGCTAATAGGGACACCAAGCTTGGTAGTGACGGCGAGACCAAAGACAAATGCAAAAGCAGAGGCAAAGAGAGTGCTCATGCCAAGCCAGAGGTTAGAGCCCATGCGGCGCATAGACAGAAACAGAGAGACAAATGTCAGGTGCATGGAAAGATAGCCAAGGACCATGATGACAATGTCGAGAGTCTCGGCGTTCTTGAGCAGATCGATAAACTCGGTCCAGGCGTTGCGAGCCCACTCGAAAAAGGTGTTACGGGTGTGCACCTTGGCGGCCTTCATGATCCACATCTTCTCCTCGCGACCATGGCGGGTGAGGACCGTCTCGCTGTTCTCGGAGGGAATTTCCTGAGCAGCGGTGAGGAACTCACGGGCCTGGTCGTAAGGAAGAGAGTAGGCGAGGATGCTGTCCTGGGTGTAGGTAGTAAATGGGTTCTCGGTAACGGGCAGAGAGGTGATGGAGAGGTTCTGCGGGGTCGGAACGGCCTGGGCGAGAGGAGCGACATCGAGAGAATTGGCAGAGAGGGTATCGGGGAAAACGAGGGTCAAAAGGGCGAGGTGGTCGGCCTGGCTGGTGCCCGGAGCATCGGGCTCGACGCTTTGCCATCGCCAGGCGGTCTCGGGACCAGCAAAGAGCTGTCGACTGCCCTCGGTCAGGGAGGACCAGTCGGCCTTGCTAACGGTGGCGGTCCTCTCGAGCAGGCGATCTTGGATGAGGCCAATGTAGGAAGAGCTGGCGAGAACGGCGACGAGAACAATGGTGTGAATAGGATGCGAGGCGGCGAGGCGACCGAGGAAGTGCAGAGAGGGCGTGATGGTCTTGCCGGCCCACGTCGGAGGAGCGGCCTTGGCCGGGCCGGTGGTCTCGCCTCGAAAGCGGGTGGGAAGAAAATTCATCTCGACGGTATCTGAAAAGGTGACTCGGCGACTCGGTTTACGACATTGGCGAGGGCGCGGGGCTTCGGAGATGGGTCCTAGGCGGGGTGTGAGCAAGTGCCGACGAGCAGAGCGGTCCATTGGGGAGAGCAAGAGGTATGTCCATGGGTGGATGGGGTCGAGAGGGAATTATAACGCAGAGACGTGAAGAATTCGGGAAATTCAGCCGGACAGAGCGAGGCAGTGGCTGAAATGAAGTCGGCTGGGCTTACCTGAAGCAGGATCGCTGGCAGGATCGAAAGATGGGTAGCGTCAGACGCAGTTCGCAAAGCTGGCTGCTGATGAATGATTTGTCAATTTCGCAGTCGGCGGCGCCGTGGGAGCAGTCGAATTCCGGGTTCTGGATGACGTGTTTGCCCGTGGCTTGCTATCGTCTACACCCGTCGTCAGTAGGCTGGTCAAGAACAATACCAACGCAAAGCGCGCCAATGGGGGGTGGTGTGGGAGGCGAGAAGGAAAAAAGCTAGCCGGCGCGGCATCGGAAAAGGGACTGCCCATGAATACCTACAGGTACGGACTGAGGCCAAGCAGTGTAACGGAAACTCTGCAAGCTGCGCAAAAAGACGAAGAAGAGGACCAAGAGGAAAGGAGGGACAAGAAGCAAGAGATGCTATGCTCTGGTGTTTAAGGCGGTATGGAAAAAGAAGAAGGGAAATAAGAGAAAGGATCCCCTATCCTAGTAATAGTTGGAGTAAAGAGCCAGCCAGTTAAAACTTAAGGTGGACGATCCCCTGGCGAGATTTAATTGCGGGCCCCAAGGAGAGGCGGGCTGGCGGGCAGGCAAGCAGGGCAGAGACGTTTATTAGCAGATATAATAGCGAGGCAAATAATCTGTACAGCTGAGAAATTTCCCTCACTGCGGAGCCTGCAACCTAAATAGAAATGATTTCGCAACCAGCTGCTGTTACGGGCATTCGTGGCTAATCGTCATTCTTGGCCACTGGTGCTGTTGCATGCTCCTGGTAGCCCGCGTACATGCGTCATGCCTCCTTTGCGCCTGTTGGTGATGCAAGAAGCCTCTGCCATTGCCAGGCGCAGTACGCGATTGCGATAGCCGTGATTTATCCGTCGCGCAGGTTCTGCATCCTTGTGTGCTCATCCCGGCGACCTTGCACTAGCACCATCTGCGTACAATCTCGTAGTTACGGAGTGGCTACGCCGCAGTTCCTCGCAGCTGCGACGCTGCCCCACTATCAGAGGAAAAGAAATACTTTTCGATTTCGGCTACAAGCAGGGCTCAGACACACAGCCTTTGCGGTAAAGCGCGACAAGTGCAACTTTCCAACGCGCTTTGCGAATACGCATACGCATACGCTATCATTGCCGACCTCGTCACTGGAGCATCATTGACGTCTTTGTCCGCTTCACGCCGACGATTCAATTTTGAAATGGTCATGATGATCTGTTGCCCTACTTTACTCGTTATGCTTTCTGCTCACCAGTTCAGGCTCGAACACAATCTGTCATGCATGCATCCCGTTCTCCCCTTCACCACAACTGCTATCAACGCTGTTGAGCTGTTGATATTTGATATGATTGATGCTGTGACGCAGGCCTGTCTCCACGCTTAATAAGCACGCATTTTTCGCTACAATAATCCTCCCCGCACGCTTAATTTCACCGTTGTTCCCCCCACGTAACCTGTACAAGATTCAATACAAACCGCAGACTCAGGCGAACTCGACTCCCGACGCCGGGTAGTCACCGCCTCGTATCGCCACATCACCCCTGGAATCGCCGGCACGCGACCGATCCCTTGGCTTCTCGGCCGCCCCCGACCCCCGCAACTGGGGCAGCGCCAGCATCTTGCACCTGTCCTCCTGCAGCAGCTTCTTGGTCGTGATGCGGTCCGGGTAGTTACGCAGGCACATGCTCGTAAAGTGCGTCCCGTAGTGGATGCCCCCGTCGACGCTGCCGCTCGTGGCCTCGCCGCCGCCCGCGTACCCGGGCAGCGGTCTGAGGACCGACGAGAAGTTGGGCTCATGAAAGTAGGCAAACGCGAACCTCTCCCGCGTGTTGAGGCCGACCTTGTGCGGCGTTGACTTGAGGTAGCTACTTGTCATGTACTGCAACATGTCACCTTGTGTCGCGGGTCAGCCTTGCCCGCAAAACAATATTACTAAGACCCTGCCTACGTACCTGGAAAGACAGTGAATACACCCGGGACAGGTGGCACGTAGAGCCAGCCAGACTCGTCCTCGTGCATGCCGGCCGCGCTCTTCTCCCAATTGGCGTAGTGCTCGCCTTGCTGCGGCGGCCTCACGAAAAGACCTGTAAAAACATCAGCACGAGGCCATGGCGGCGGCGCCTCTATAGGGTATACATACCACCAACGTCGTCTTGCGCGGCCATGACCAACAGACCGTAGTCTGTGTGGGATCCGATGCCGCGGCCCTTCTTTCCCTTGCCGTTAGTCTGATCTCGGTGCGGGAAGCTGCGCCATCAGTTAGATGCATCTTGGTTTTAGCTGGAGTCAATTATTTCCACACATACCGCAGAACTCGCATATGATGCCATCCGTCCTCGGTATATTTCTTAAGAGAACCTTGCGGAACGTGCAGACCCAGCTCAACCATCTCCAGAAGCCGATCGCCGCTCCGGGAGAGGTCCTCTGTATATGCGGCCATGTTGTACTTCATGTCATTGTCTGGCCACGGGCACGGTCCATGGCACGGCCACTTGGCAGCGACTCTGTGATCCTTTTCACTCAGATCTTTCGTCACGGTGAAAATCTCCGAGTAGTCAGCCACGCCGTCCGTCACCTCCTCGCCGGAGGCAACGTAGCCCGAGTAGCTCTGTTCGTCAACGCACCGCCGCTTCTCGACACCGCTGCGGCGGAAGAAGCGCTGGCTGGCCGCGTTGGCGTTTTGGTAGATGCGCTGCTGCTGCGGCGACATGGCTACCTGGAAGATGCCGTCCCGCCGCCAGGCCTCGATCATGGCACAGGCCATGGACCGGTCATCCGCCGAGCCTGTGATCTGGTTCGGCAGGACAAACGTGTTCAGCCGGCCAATAGTGGCAGTAAACCCAGGGGGCATGGTGCTGGCACCAACCACGGCGTCGCCGCGCTTTGCGACGAGCCTGAGCCTCGCTGCAGAGTGACGGCTGGCGATAGCACCGCCCAGACTAGCTGTGCTTGCTAATCTCGATTGCATTGTGTAAGAGAAGAGGTGCAAAAAGAGCCCAAAAAGAGAAGAATATCTGCAATAGTAATTCTCGATGCCAGCTTTGTGTAATAGACGTGCTGATCGAGTCGCGATCCCGTCGATCGGAGACAGCTATGTGCCGCCCTTTAATACTTTTACGGAAAGACCAACTTCTCTTGCGGCAGGTGATCGCTCATTTTCCACAGCAGCGGAAATTTACCGAAGCCAAAGTACATATCAAGCTCAGTCGGCCTGCAGGTTCACATGGAGTCTGCAGGTCATCGCAATGACAAGCTGTACTACTCCAGGCTCCAGAACGAACGACGGCCTCGACTTGGGCTCAAGCTTGTGGTACAAAATAACAGTACTACTCCAATCTGCATGCTCGTGCGAGTTTTGGTGATTCTTTTTGCCACACTTTCTTCTTTATGAAGAGGGCATCACTGTATCCCGGGCTGCGCCAGAGACCCTTTGCCACAGGAGGCGTCTCGAGTTTACTATCAGGTCACAAACGAGGGCCGTCCGTTTATCTCAAACGGACACCGAGCCGCAGTCACGCGAAGGAAAAGATGGGAGTGAACCATTGGTGCGAAGACTACGTTAGTTCGAGCTATCGTACTTGTCAGCATACGAGCGCTACAAAACTACCGGTCTTGAACCACAGAGATGTCTTGAAAAAAGACCATTGTCTGCTGGAATTATCCGAGGCGAGCTGCCAAAGTGACGAGAATGGCAAAAGAAGTTTGTCTTTTTCCGACTTACCGATTTGACAGAGGTCATACAGGATTGGAGACCGCTCCAGACCCTGCAAGCTTGTAGAGCTAAATAATGCTGTGTAAGAGACGCCGATTTCGGCGAAATTGGCATCCCGTGGCAATCGCGAAGCTGATTGCGCCCTGGCATTTGCCGTTCTTCAGCAAGGGCGTCTGAATCACGAGTCACATTTCTTACAAGTTTACATTTTACGAGATCAGCCCCCTCTGGTGCACACACGTCGTACGTTGGGCCATGTTTGCCGCAGGACATGCCATGTCCGTGTGCCACTGCACCAGCCCTGCCAGAGGGCTGGAAACCCCCGATTACTGGGACGATCTGCTGCATACGAGTTCTCTTGATGAACTTTATCGGCGCTGTGCAATCCTTGGGGCGAGAATTTGGCTGTCAAGTGCCGATATGATGGAAAATAGACCAGACTGGACTCATGCCCATAAGACGACTGGCGAGAGACACGGTCAACTGCAGATCGGCTTTACTATAGCGTATCGGTCTTTTGTTCTTGGACCCCAAGATCCGTATTATTTTCACACGGGCATTTGTCCTCATTGAATTCCCGAAAATGAAAAAGAGGCAATTGTGGAGGTCATGGATTTTTTGCCAAGCTCACTCCATGGTATTCCACAGACATGGCGATGTTTCTCAGTTCAATCGCCTCGTGAAACTTCACATGTGATTGGGACAAGAATGCGAGATGAGGACTGTGATTTGCATACAAATGTGCAATAAATGCGTCTCATCCGGCAATCATACGTAAGCAAGCCGACAAAGAGGGAGATTTTCCCAATTCAGTACTCCGCAGCTCTCGGCGGCGTGCTGGGGTGCCCGAGAATACAGTCCAACGCAAAAAAATCAGGCAGACTTTGCTTTCTTGGAGCGCTGCTTGTGCCTCTTGTCCCTTTTCCCCTCCATGGATGGTTTCACCGATTTGCCTTCGCGCATGGCGGGCAAGGTTCGCTAGTCCTCGTCCTCGTCCTCGTCGCTCGTGGCTTCGATGTTTGCCTTGTCCGACCTTTCCTTCTTGGACTTCTTCGCAATGGCTTTGGCATCTTCTCCAGCACCAGCCGTCGCATCGACCAGTTGCCCCATTTTGCGGAGCTGTTCGTTGATGGAAGGCATAACCTTGATCAGCGCGGTGTACTGCTCCACCGACAGCGAGATGCCCTAAGCGCATTAGTTGAAGCTAATAGGCGGGCACATTCAATATCTTACTTTCCTGGCAGGCAAGATTTTGCCGTCTTTTTCGTAGTATTCTCGAATGTTGACCATAGTCGCATTGTTGAACTTGGAAACTCCCACACGGCGCTTGCTGGACAGCTGTGGCAAAGCGTTAGATTTTGGAAGGATTCCTCATTGGGCATCGCAAAGCTTGCCTCCCAGAAAGGGTTGCCTTCTTCATCTTTCCCCGTAGGCGAAACGAGACTCGCGTTCGGTCTGCTCTTCTTGGCGACCTTGTGCGCCACCTCAACATCGTTGGCATCCGAGGGCTCGGTGACACTCGCGCGCCTTTTGTTCCCCATGACTGCTGGAAACCGCAGAGAATGGCAGAGATGGAGCTCTAAAATGGCTTATATCCAATTTGGATTGAATACATGGATTTTCGAATGGATGATGCGAAGTCAATGAGGGGTGAGCTGAGCCGTGCAGCGAGATAGTGAGACGCGCTGAAGCCTGACAAACGCGCTGCACTTAAATGGGATGGCCTAGACAAACGCAACGGCAACGCCTGTGCACGTGACAGTCCGTTTTGGCAGCTGGCAACTCTCCCGCCGGTCCGGCAAGCAAACAAAGAGAACGAACATGTAATTATTATCAATTCGGTTCCAAAGTCATTGCTACGTACAAGATCCCCTCCCCTTCGCCGATTTTTTTTTATTCGACATTAGGCTACCTTGGTCAGCCACTTTTTGCATGTTCACTTATGGAGCTGGCCAAGACCGACAGCTGGCACAGAGCTAGTGTCAGGGGTGGTTCGATCAAAACTTTGATTGGCAACAAATCCACTGTTTACCCCTTGAAGGTTCTCCCCAGGCAAAACAATCTACGGATTACGCAGCTGGAGCTCCAAATTTTGGCAAGGGATGTCAGTGGTCGTGTTTCTGGCCGACCCCATTGCATCCTATCGTCTCAGCCTTTCCTCCTCGTCTGTGGCGACGTTGACCTTGACGCTTGACATGCCCTCTGCACGTCACCGTCCATCGGTTTTCATCTCTCTCTCACACACAGCCCCGCAATACAACATTACGACGACGTGACGTACCTCAATGGCCGACGCCGCCGAGCCTGCGCAGGGTCTCGAAGCCCCTCCTCGCGATGGCGCAAATACTGCCGCCCCAAATACCAGCATCACTGAGGAAAGTGAATCGCTATTGTCGCAATCTGAATTGCAAGATGCTGCCGCGAAAGCTATAGCAAGGCAAACAATGGACGACATACCTGACCCCGCGAAATCGAACGACACACAACAGTCAGTCTTATTGTCCAAAGTCTTGGACTTTCTTTCAAAAGCCTCCCCTACAACGCTGGCCGGTATCGCAGTCGGCTTCGCAGGTGTCACATATGCGATTCTTGGCCGACTCGGCCTGCTCGTCATTGGCGCCGTTGGAGGTGCCGCAGCTTTCGTCGTCTGGGAAGGTCGGAACCCCGCCATTGCTCGGACTGTTCGAGGCGAAAAGGGCCCCGATGCGCTGGAACGCATTTGGATCGATCTCCAGGCCACCAAGGTCACAGAAGAGGAGCACGAGGCTGATAAGCCCGATCAAGTCATTTTCAAGGGCTTCGACGACTTTCGGCCGGAAACCCGCGAAGCTCTAGGCGGCCTCGTGGATACCATCATCAAGGATTACGTCAAGTGGTGGTACAGCCCTATCATTCCGGCCGATCACTCATTTCCACTTGCTTGCCGCAAGACTCTGACATCGTATATCCTAGCCGTCTCGAATCGCATGGCCAGAAAGAGACCCGCCGACTCCTTTCTCGACCTTCTTACTAACTCTTCTTCCATTGCCATCGCCTTCATGTCGGAGCTCGCTGCCGCTTTCGCTGATGTGCCGGCCGAGTCCAACATGACTGCTGTAGATGCTGTTTATACATATCTCGCCTCAAATCCGGATTCGCGGCTGGCAAATCTGTTGAACCAAAAGCAGCAAGCCGCCAAGTTCAAAATGGTGGCAGATGACCTGCTGTCATTCATGGAACCCAGTGCCTACAATTGTGACCCAGCTCGTGCTCTTTTGAGAGAAGTCCTAGCCAACACAGTGCTGGAAAGTCTGCTGCAAACATGCTCGAAACCGGAATGGATCAATGGCTGGATTGTGTACCTTTTGGAGGCAGGAGAGCCCGACATCAATCAAGCTATCGACGTGGGTATGCAGCGTGCCCGAGATACTGCCAATAATATTTTCGCAGACATTGACGGGAATGTCGGGAATATTGGCATTGTCAAACCTGCAAGTCGCTCCTCCGGCGAAATTGAACGCGGAAGAAGAAAAGATGTACAAACACATAGGAAACGGCTTAGCAAAGCCGACGAAGAAGTCGAGGTAGCAATCGAGGGGATGAAGCGCATGAGTGGCGTCAAGCAAGGCATCGAGGACAGCAGTCGATCGCTGACCAACGATTCGTCCGCGCCATCTAAACAGAGTATGGATCCTTTCACAACAGACGCAGCTGCCTCTAGCCGGGCAGGTGGAACGAGTGCACAGAGTTCGACACCTCCGCTTGCTCAAGGGCGATCGTCTCCAATTGGTACTTCTGTTGACGACGCAAGTGAGCCAGCCTTTACTCCTGTCACTCCTCGCTCAACTATGGATACCTCGAGTCAAAACTCGTCATCACCAAAGCGTGACAGCAGTGGCAGCCAGCAATTTACCACCTTTGATCAGATTGTCCCAGCAACGGGGCCCGATCAGCAAGAGGAGGACGCGCCAAAGAAAGCGCCCTTGACGCTGCACAATGCTTCCTTTACGCTTCATGACGATGCTACTGGAGATACTGCCAAAATTCGCAATAAGCCGACCTGGGACTATCTGATTCAAGTTGAACCATCATCAGCTGGATACCCAGGATGGATGATCGTGAGAAGATACTCGGATTTTGAGACACTGCACGAAATCATGCGACGAATCGCGACAGTATCCGGGGCTACCGCCTTCACAGAACTACACAAAGAGCTGCCGCGCTGGAAGATCCACAGCAGAGAATCTCTGCGTGGCGAGCTGGAGCGTTATTTACGCGATGCGTGCTGGTATCAGAGTCTAGCCGAAAGCGAGGGCATGAAACGATTTCTTGAAAAGTCGCAGGGTCACACTCATGGCAGCAGCAAGTCATTCGCTTGGGAATCTGTAGGCAAAAACATGCTCGATGTTCTCGCGATTGCACCGAAGGGCGCAATGGAGGGTGGCAAGACTCTTGTCGATGGTGTTACTGGCGTATTTGGAAACTTTCCCGGCATCGGCAAGAAGGCTCCAAGCCAATCTATTGATATGACACCAAGCAAGCGTCACTCACTTACAACGCCAATTAGGGCAGACGCTCTCAAGACATCACCTGCAAGGTCGGAGCGTGGCAGTATAGACAGCCAACGATCTTCTGTTGTCTCTACGCAGCCTGGGCGAATGCCCATGATGGAACGCCGACCAAGCCTTCAGCTTCAGAATGACAGCGAAGGAGATATGGCCCGCATGGGGCGCTCTGAGCGCGTAGACTCTACAGCGTCTGCCTCTGTCAGTGCTCGACCAAGCAGGGAACACAGCAGAGCTTCAAGCTCGGCACCACCACTGCGATCTCCATCATCGATTAGCCTGGAGTACGTGAAGCTACCACCTCCGCCGGATGAGATGGCGGACGATTATGAGTCGTCTTTGAATCGTGACATGGCATCGGTTAGTGAGACGACTCACAGTAAAAAGCACTCAATTGGGCACATGTCTCAGCCGTCTGTGAGCTCCACGCAAGGGTCTGCGACAAATGGAAAGAAGACAGCCGTGCGGCCGATCAAGGTGCACTCGAAACTTAGCGAGGGCGAAACGAGGGTTGCCGTGGAGCTACTCTTTGCTGTCATCAACGAGATGTACACCCTTTCATCAGCTTGGAACATCCGTCGGACATTGCTCACTGCTGCCAAATCCTTCCTGCTGCGCCCTGGAAACCCGTCACTCCTCACTGTGCAGACGCTAATCCAGACCTCGGTGCTTGACGCGTACACGGCCGACTCGGGGATCGCTGAACAGCTACGGAAAGTACGGGAAAACAGCATGCCCACGGAAGAAGAGCGTGCTGCCTGGCCAGCGGAGCTTACTACGGAGGAGAAGGAGCAGTTGGCTGCCAAAGCGCGCAAGCTTCTTATTCAGAGCGGAGTTCCGGCGGCTCTCATGGGAGTGATGGGCCAAGCCGCGACGGGCGAGGCACTGGGCCGCGTCTTTGACTGTCTTCAAATTGAAGAAGTTGCGCGGGGTCTCATCTTTGGTCTGATCCTGCAAGCCGTCAAGGTGCTCACACACTGAAACAATGACGGCATCTGTTGCAGACAGGGAAGGTGGCGTGACTAGATCACGATACGAAACGAACTAGCGATGTCTTGCATTTATGATTTTTGTTATTTTTCTGCATATGATGGACCTTGCCAACGACGGCGACTTCTGCGTAACCTATGTGAGGGGTGCCAGAGCAGCAATCGCGCAAGATCCTGTAACGACCTAACTCGCGAGCAAGCATCATGGGAAATGGAGTTTCCAAAGTGGCACAATGCCTCATGGGAGAGTACTCGACACACATATTTTGGCAGGCTGTGCGATGATGACTTCTGGGGAATGCCTGTCAGTATTACTATACCTGCTATTATTCTTTATCTCTTGTCTACGTAACCGTAATGAAATTTTAATATGCCTCTGTGCACAGTCGCAACAGAGATGAGCATCATGAATATATATACTTTCACCTAGCACTGATCTTCTTTGTTGGATGCCAAGCCCTGCTACGTGAGCGAGCTCCGACGGCAGTTGAGTTTTGTAGGCGCTGCTCGGAGGAAGGTTCGAGGGCAAAAACACCGATTCCGATCTGTCGACGCTGTCGACGCGGCTTTCGCGGGGTCGTGATAGGGTTGCGCGAAACCCATGTGGCAGACCAATTGCTAGCATTTGCGCCGTTGGGCGATCTTTTGGCATTGCCAAGCTGCGCGCATCACAGTGCGTTGCATTGAGGGGCGATGGGGGTGCAAACGTCGGAACGTTTGGGCAATTGGGTATTTAGTTGTTAGCCGGAGAATGCATGAAGAAGCGAGTAGAGGGGGACATGGAGGGCCAATACGTATGCATTGGAACGAGTTGGCTTGATACGCGGCATCGGGATGACATTGGTATTGAGGAAAAGAATTCACCCTCCTACTTGCGGGCCTCCGAGGCATCTGTAGTCGGCGTGAAAGTCAAAGTGCACATCTTCAACCCGACCTTGGTCTCTGTGTCTAAATAGATGAAACTAGATTCTGGTACAGCATGTAAGCTAATGGTATGCAACGTGCTAGGCTAATATACAAATATGCAACGTCTATGTGCCCGGGCCATCTTGTCGCATTCTACTCTAGAATAAGAGTATTGACGTGAAGGACGGCATAAAAAGACCAAGCCTAGAAAGGGAAAAACAAAAATGATTACAAAACGATAGGAAACCTAAACACCATCGGAGCAAGAAGACATGATAAGGGCACTATTGCGGAGGGGGCAGAGCGCGCTTGTCACCACCCTTGGCAAAAGCCTTTTGCCTGTCGGCATAGTCCTTGATGACGAGGGCGCAGGTGGTGTCTGCACAGAGGCGCTTGCGGCGCTGAGCGGGCAGCTTGGAGGCAAACTCGAGGCCGCTGGCGCGCTCGACGGCCTCGACGGGGACCTCAAAGTCGGTGATTGGCTTGGCATTGTCAATGGGCGCGTTGGGCAGGACAAAGGCGCCGAGGGCGACGCTGCCGCCGGCCTTGCCGTCCTCGGCAAAGATGACCTTGTAAAAGTGCGTCGGCACGGCGACGGACGGCGGGCTGCCAATCATCTCGTACCGGACATACCACTTGTTGTCGACGGGGTCCTTGCGGGGCAGGTAGAGCGGGCCGGTGACGACGCGGACGGACGGGTAGCGGACGGTGAGGCGGCGGCAGAAATCCTCGAAATGGGCCCAGTAGTCGCGGTTGAAGCCCTCGCCGACCTGCGGGCACATGTTGGAGAGGTAAAAAGTCTCGTCCATGGCCTGCTGCGACCACTTGGCGTCGGCGGCCGGCACCTGGTGGCCGCGGTCGTAGCCGCTGCGGAAGTAGTCCTTGAGGCCGGCGCGAAAGGTCGGCGGGATGGACGGGTCCTCGAGGAAGACGCTGTGCTTGCGGTCGGCCTCGCGGCGCGCGAGCGAGGCCGGGGTGATGTGCTCGGCGACCCAGTGCGGGTTGCGCGTGCGCCGGTCGTAGCTGGAGATGAGGGCGGAGCGCGCAGCCACGTCGGCGACGGGGCCGGGGAAGCCGTACTCGAAGAGGCCGGACGGGTTGACGGGAGCGGTCGAGGCAAGGGCGGCGGCGGTGGGAAGGGTCGCGCCGAGGGCGGTGATGGGGGGTTGTTGAGGGGGATAGGCGCCAGGGAGGCCGGGCGTCGTGGGCGTGGGTTGCAGCTGTTGTTGTTGTTGCTGGGTTTCGGGTTTGGAGCGTAATGAGTAGACGGCGGCTGTGAGGGCGGCGCCGCCTCCGGCACTAAGAGCGGCAATCATGGCGATGGATTGTTTAGACATGTTGGTCGGCTTCAACGGGCAGCGGACGAGTTTGGTGTTGGGGGGAGGTTATATAGGAGACTGGGTTGTGGTGGTGGTGGTTGTCGTTGTTATCGGGGTGCGTGCAATTTTCTAGCCTGCGCTCGTTGGAGGGTGACTGTGCTGTATGCTTGCCTGGGAGGGCAAGGACAAGTCAGCCGAGAGATGCTGGTAGGGGAGAGCTTTGGGAGCGTTGTTGTGTTGCTCACGGGAGCTGAACTGGTTCATGTGGTTGCTTTTTTTCTTCTTATATTTCGGGCGGTTGCAAGGGTCCAGCTGGGGCCACATGGAGAAACGGCGGCGCATTGTTATTGGTGGAGACGAGCCCGGCCTGCTGCAACTTGGTCTGATGATGAGTAGCTATGTATGTACAAGTTAGGGCGTTCCATGTACGACTACTACCAACTAGTTGAGGCAAAAGATAAATCAATGTATTTTGATCATATATTCTAGAGCTTCTCCTGTTATTTTCCAAAGAGTCTGCATACTTAAACAACTTTCCATCTCATGGTATCAAGTATCAACGTGCTGGCTTGACTTCAGTACTTGATGGTGGAGCCGAGGTCATCGTCCTCATTTCCCCCATGGCATGCATCGACTGACCTTTGCACACGACTTCTTCTCCTCTCCAACCACCTTGGACCGCCAGAAAACAGCAGACACCATCTCACGTTGATTATTTCCACCCGCTGCCACACATTACCGATGCCTGTCCGCGCCACCACCTGTTCATCCCGCCACGACCCGTGACCTCGTTTTCTCCCCGTCACTCGACAACCACCATTGACTCACTCTCTTGCGCGTGTCAGCACCTCAGGTCGAGTCTACCTTTTTTTTTGAGTGGCATTAACCCTTTGATTCACTGATTTGCCCCTGACAAGGCTCACGGACGCCCCTTCCGCGAGGCTCCCTCGACAGTTGGACCAGTGTCGCAGCCGGCATGATCCGACGCTCATCACTGATCCCATCATGCATGAACCGGTACGCCCTTGTCTACGATGCCTCGTGTACACTTGTATCACGGCCGTTTGCACGCTCGCTATTCGTGGGGCAGGTGACTCTTTCGATTCGCACTCTTGCTACAGTCATGTCTATTGATACACAACCATGTACCTCTTGTCCACCACCCCTGATGATCACACATGTTGATAGTGGGCCACAAAACATTTTGCCGGCTGAATTAACCATGACTAGTCCCGATCGTTTCTTTGTTACATTAATTCCTTCCCCGCCCCCCGTATCCTTGTGAGAGAGAAGTTTTTTTTTTGTCTTTTTACAGGAGAACAGCGCCGAGCAAGAGGCTGCCGCCGACGACAATGGCAGCGCCGAGGGGTCCGGCCCTGCCAGCCGCAGCGACGGGGGTGGACGAGGGGGCCGCGCTGCCGCTGGTAGCGCTGCGGCTGGCGCTGGCGCTGGCGCTTGCGGTGGTGGACGACTTGGGCGTGTAGCCGGGAGGAGGAGTGGTGGGCTTGGCCACGCCCGACGGGCAGTGCCAGTGGTCATTGTGAGGAGTGCAGCCGTTGGGGCCAGTCGCGACGGTGGTAGTGGTGGCCAGAGTGGTGGTGGCGCTGGACGCAGACCCGGTCACGGTCGTGGTAGGAGCGGCAGTCGCCGTGGCAGTGGTAGTCGCGGTAGCAGTCGCCGTGGCGCTGCCGCTGGCACTGCCGTGATCATGGTCGTCATCATGATCATGATCGCCGCCGCCAGCGCCCTGGGTTGCCTTGGGGTTGGGAGTGCCGTCGGGGTTGAGCGAGGGCTGGGGAACGCCCGCCGGGCAGTGCCAGTGATCCTCGTGAGGCTCGCAGGCAGCGGCGGGCTGGCTGGCAGAGGTGGTACCCGACTGGGCAGCCACGAGGGCCGACTGGCCGAGCAGGACGTAAGCGAGCGACTTGAACTGCATCTTTGAACAGGTAAACGACGGAAAATATAGCGATTGATCAGCGTACAGAGAGGGGAAAAGAGCAAATAAAGACGCCTCTTGCACTGGGCTGGTGGGCTGCTTTTATACCTGGGTGCCGGCTCGGATGGCTAGTTACTTACTTGCAAGTTATGCTTTTCTTCGCGCCCCCCTTGATAGGACGGCCCAGCCCCTCATCAAGCCACTGTTCTTTGTATAGAAACGATAAACTGCAGGTTTCTCTACCTTGGTTGCTCCGCCAAGGCGCCTCGTGAGAACCTTTGTGGTGTTGCACACACACCAACATGCGAATCATGCAGGTCACCGAGCGGGGGGGCACGCCGGTTGGCCCAGAGGCACTCGTAAAAAGCGTGCATTGCATTTGGGGCTTTTCTCTATTTTCATTTTATTTATTTCGATATAATTTTTCATCCAATCGAGGTAATGCGACGCAACATCACATCGTTTAGACGTCCCAAGACGGCTGCACACCATGATCTTTTGCCCGAGATTGGAGCTGAAGTCTTGGCGTAGATGGCTGATTTATTACATACATATTATTGCCAGTAGATCCACTCCAGCCGCGTCGGACAACCCACGGCATTCAACAGAGGCTTTATTACCAGTTGGTACTTCTTTTTTCCCCCTCCGTTCCAGGCAGCTGGATCCGAGAATCTTTGCTCAAGCTGATTACTTGTTGGCTCAGAACCCGGCTCTGCCCTTGCCCAGAGCCCTGATTGTACCCTGTGCGAACTAAAAAAAATTGTTGCTTAGATTTTTGTCCCGGAATTTAAGCTTAAATCAGACCATGGAGCAAACAACCAACCTTGATGGATTTTGTGGCTGATGCCAAGACCGGCATGTTGATTGCATCCATCTCATGTCCTTTTTTTTTTTTCTTGATTGATTTTATTTTATTCAGCTATAGCCGAATAAATATATAATGCATACAATATTATCCTGCGGCTAGCGCCCCGCGTCGGAAGTCGTATTCATTTGGAAGAGCTGAAGAGTGCACTTTCCGGCCTGCAGAGAGGTTTCATCCCTGCCACTGGCTGCCGGATGCTGACACTTTTTCATGTCGGCTCCTCATTTCTGCCTTTTGCTCAACAAGGGAACAGCCGTGTCACACACACAAAAGGCTTTTTGCTAGTCGACGTTGGTTGCCGGCCGTGGGACAAGAAGAACTTTTAACCCGTCCCCCGATATGATATCCCCAAACCTCAACTGGAGGCCAAAATTCTTCAGAAAACTCAACTTGCCTGTCTCGACACCAGTGTCTTGAATAGATTCCAATCGGGCACATCAAGGTATTTTTCATCCAGTTTTGGACCACATCGAGCCCCCCCCCCCCCCGGTTGAAGCACCTTTTTGGAATTTGGCGCACGAATCAGATAGTGGGTGAAAAATGCCCTCGTGCCATTGTGGAAATTGATCAGTGCCCAAAGAGGCAAGCATCAAAAGGAGTATGATTCAATTAAATAACAAAAAAAAGGTACTTCCGCCATTTCTGTTCCTGCTTCTTCCCATCTAGGCACGCTTGGGTCGTGGCCCGTCGGACACGCAGGAAACCCACCAAACTTGGAACCAACCTTCATCCACCGCCAAGGCAGATGGCCACGTTGCGAGGGCATAAACGGCCCCCATCCGAACCTTGTGCGCAGCTGCCCTCCCATTTGTTTCTTGACTAGATGCGAGGGCGCATGCCGCAGATGTGTGTGAGAGTGTGTGTGTTGTGTGTGTGGCTAATGTAGGTCCCGGGAAAACAAGAACCGGTGACGAGAGCCAACGCTAGAACTTTATCTCACTGCATGTTGTGCTTCACGTGATGTAAGATGTCTAGCAACTTGCACAATGAATAAGCAGCGCGAGTGTGCACTGGTGCTGTTTGTAGATAAGAATCCGTGTGTGTGTGTGAGAGAGAGAGAGTGAGAGAGACCGAGACAAATTGCAAGCCACAGACGGCTTTGAGCTCGGATTTTTGCGTGTCAAGATGCAAAAAGGCTGAACCTTTTCTTGGTTTTATTATGTATATTACTCCTAGGACGGGAGGATACATGTCAATTCTCATTGGGCTACACTTGATCCGCGCATTAGTGGACGAGCGGCACGTTTTTGTAACTGGATGGGCCGCGTGAAAGAGGGTGGGCTTACGCACACAAGTAACGCTTGCCTTGGCCGAGGTTCTACTGAGCTGGAGAAGGACTGAGTCCGCAACGACTATATCGACGAGAGTGTTGTTGTTGTTGAAGGTGGCCGTTTGACAAGACAGACGAGGGTGTGAAATCTTCCAAAGTTTACGATGCCCTGGCAAACTCCCATCTTTGCTTGGCAGTGCTGCGTTTAGGCCATCAGGCCGTCTACGCACACAGACGTTGTTTGTTTCCCAAGAATCGGATTCGTTGAGAGATTCTGTCAGTGATAAAAGGGGGGAGGGCTCGAAGAAGTACTGTAAAACTTTATACTATGAATATTGAAATTAAAAACACTTTTGAGCTTTCGACAAAAGAATCATAGGAGCGCATAGTAAAAAAAAAAAAACGTCGTCACAGCCCTTGAAGAGTCATGTGTATACCATCTCCCCCAGACTATTGCCGCGCAGCGATGATGGCCCGCCAGCGCTATTCGTGATTGGCGACTTTTTCCCATCCGTCATAATTCGTCTTGATGAGCCAGTGTCATATTATTGTCGGCTTCTGAGCGCCCCCCCCTTCCCTGTCTACGGAGCGGCTTGTGGAATCATGTGCAGAGCGGAGGGATCGCGCGGCCAGTCTACACAACGCGATACGGGGGAACGCATGTTGCTCCCAAAGCCCCGACTCGGCAAACGGGTTTTGCTACCAGTCATCCTGGTGCGCAATTGCCATTCGCCCAAATACCTTGAAAAGTGTTGGCTCGGGGGAATAGTTTGTTCGTGGGGCGATACGTCCACAACGTGCTTGCGGCCATGCAGCTTGTTTTTCCATGGAGCAAGACCATTTCCAAACAAGGTGTGCGCTGACAGATAGACCATGTTCTAAAAATGATTTGTTTTTTAAAGAAAAATGAATCGAATCTGGTTTTCCATACTCTCTGCTGCTGTCAATTACAGTGTTGGGGCGTGAAGCAGGCGAGGAAGAGGCCCCAAGTATTTCGTACCCAAGCATGGCTGTGAAACAAACGCGGAGCGAGATGACTTTCTCTTGAGATTATGCATCAAGGAATGCAGCGAATGGATTTATAACATTGATTCACCTGATTTGACTCCAAGTTGCAATGTCTTCTCAGCCGTGCGGAGGGGGTTTGCCAAGCTCACCTTCAAGCTTGTTCATTCCATACAAAGTTGAAGCATCTCGACGGAAGACTTGTCAGTAACCGAGTCTTTACATTTCTATTCAATAACTAAACGGAAAGGAGAGCAAAAATATCTCCAACATCACAACGCCATTCATTCTTGAACGTTACAAACGCCTTTCTGGCACCCGTCACTTTGCATAATCTCAACACCTACCCGACAACGCGCAAACTTCCTCGAAAGCGCCTTGATATTTTCACAATCCATCGACACAGCGAAAGCCTCTCTAGAATTCCAACAAGCTTTCCGTCAGCTCGCACCAGTAGAGTGACTCTCATAAACATGCCCCGTCCATCGTGGCTCTCTGCCAATAATTTGGCCTCGACACTTTGTAAGCCCAATTGTCTTAAGATCACTCATGCCGCTACTCCCGCTACTCCAAAGTCAAGCCGTCGAGTATTTCATTGCGTAGTTCCTCACTAACCGGAACATTAAAAAACTACATTAGAGAGCGTATCCAGATAACAGGGACTGTAGTAAGATGGGCAGCCGCGGACTGGACCCGTGGTCAAAAGCAAGTCAACGGCACAAGCCACGACAAACGGCGAAGCTAGCTGCATCTTTATACCTCGAGATCAGCACGCGGCCAAAGGCAGTGACGAATGTGACTGGAGAAAATTTTCGCCGTGGTATCGAAATGTCGGTGCACAAAACTCTTACATGTTCATCTCTCTACACACACGAGCCCCCGTTGAATATGACCATGCAACCTGATACTCGATAGCAGACAGGTGGCATCACATTGGTGATTTGGCGTGTGATGCCAGAATTTCTGTTCACATAAACGTTGAGTGACTATCCTCTTACTATCCCCAGTTGCGCGAGTCCTCTGACGAAAGAGACTGCGCCTCGGCTTTCACGTACGGACGCAAGATCGCACAGCCGCCGTCACCCCTACCTCGGCGCCCATATGCTGGCCAACGCCCAACGGTTGCCAGACTTGCAAGAGCCCTCCCTTATTCCAAATTATTCAGATTCCACGCTTCTCGAATAGAATTTGACCCCTTCCTGCATCCAGCTCAGCAGTCCTGACAAAGACGGGGGATCCCTTCCTGGCCCGTGGTGGCGGCGCGGATTCTGACACTGCACACACATACTTTCAAATTCTACTTACAAATTATACTTGTCCTGCGCCTCGCAGAGGTCTGATTAGTACACAAAACATCCAGCTTAGAGGCAAACCGAATCATAGTGTCGACAGCTTGCCCGCTAACCCGCGTAGTCGGCCCGTTGTTCCTGACTAGTCGGACTCGGCCCAGCGCCAATAGGAAAAAGCCGCCGGTGCCGGGACGGCCCGGTGGAGAACTCGTCTTTGATAATCGGGAAGCACATTGCGGCACGTTCGCTAAGTACAGTGATCAAGTCGAGGCGCTCAGAAAAAGATATTGTTTTCAGCCGGAATCGAAAGGCGTTGTTGGTTGTTGCGTGGAGCAAAAACTTTGGTCGCCCAAACCTGTGTGTAACTAACTAGCGAGCACGCCGGAGAAGCATTCGCAGAGGAACAAAAGCCGCATGACTCTAGTTTGTAATGTGTGCCTGATCTCGGTGTATCATGGCCCTTTTCTCGCATAGAGATTATGCCCGCTTCCAACGACCCATGTTCAAATATTTGCCAGGACATGGTCGCGGACCCTCTTTACGTCTTTACAGACATGGATGCGCTGACTGGGCCAGCAAAGACTGATTCTTTTGAGCTGACACAAGTTGGGCCGACACATAGACCGGTATTGATAAGGATCTATCACATCAAAACTACGTCGTGAGTGTTAGGTCGATAACTAGGCTGGCCAGCTAAATATTTGATTTCCAAGTAGCCAGCCCAAAAGAATGCTCCACGACCGTTTTATCCACTTGGGGGGGGGGGGGCGAGGACAACAACAGACTGAACAGGGGCTGTTGGGCAGCCGGAAATTACTTGTGCGGAGCGATTGCTGCAAACATGGTCTGTTCGACGTGGACACTGAACACGGGCTGGATGAAGTGCGGTGTGCCGATCTTGAGCTCAAGAGAGCGAGCAACGGTTGGGTGGTTGTGGTGGTGGCAGCAGTTCCCGCATTTTGGAGTCGGTAGCGTATGCGCAATGACGTAGGGGCAAAGAGTCTAGAACACGCCCTAGAAGGTCAGCCAGATGTAGGCCTGCAGCCCTTGCTCATCAATTAACGCTGCTTGTAGTCGGGAGCGTGCAAGTGTACGGATTACAGCCATTGGCTTTCCATTGCCCAGTCAAGATGAAGCAATGCCCTTCAAGTTGGGCGGTCGAGACAGAAACGAATATGGCCATTATCAGACAGGCTGCATTGCAGTATCATCCTTGTACGCGAGAATCTGACTTGCAACTTGAGGCAGCGGCGAAACAATAGGCGTTGGCTGACGGAGCAAGGAGCTACTGAGCAATAAGTTGGTGTGGAGATGAGCCGTTGTGCTGAGTTGGGCTGGGATGGATGGAGCTTGAAGTCGAGCTTGGGCAGTTGTGACTTGTGAGCTGGCGAGGCTAGGGAATATCAAGAGGCTGCCAGTAATAATAGTAGAGAGCTGCAAGCTGGCTGGGAACGGGAGACGTATCCAGGGTCCGATGATGTAACTAACTGGTGGTGGCCAACCCCTGCTGCCTGCGCCACTTGGTCCCCCACCATCCCGCCTGGAGAGTGCCAGGAAAGTGCCAGGAGGGTGCCAAAGGTGCTTTGGTTGAGTTGGCTTTGGCTGACAAGCTGATGGCTGACCTAATCTGAGAGGCGGTATGGCGGGTAGGCAATCTATTCATCATGTACACTTTCCTCAGGTCCAAAATGCCATATACGGTTGGTTCGCGCAGATTGACAGCGGGCGAGGATGCCGCCAGATGGACTCTTGATGGTGGAGATGTTTGAATGCCAAGAAGACAGCGGAAGCAGGTGTGGGCCAGTTCATTACGTCGCAGAGCCACATGGACAGGTTGAATTTTTTTCTCATCTTTGGTCGACACTTTGTCACCGGGCAGCAAGTGAGTTGGAATCCTCCAGCTTGAGGGTCGACCGAGTCCAGACGCTGCCAGTGTGGGTTGTGGTGTGGAGGGGCGCGGCGGATTGGATACGCTAACACGATGAGTGTGAGTGGCAGCGGTCGGGATCAGAAGCAAAAAGTTGGTGTCGGATGGTGAAGGGAAGGATGCTGTTTGAATGAGAGGCTATGGCGACAGCATCCTATTTCCAGCCAAGTTTGCCGGGTTTGCTGGGTTGCAGAGTTCTGCCGTGGGATTGTGCGTCTTTATTTGTCAGACTTGCACGCTGGTTGCCCCAGGCGTGTAAAGGTGAATAGGCATGCCCCTCTTGGACTGGGTCGTCAAAGGAGGGGTAGATCTGTGTGACTGTCAATGCAGGCTAGTTAGCGGACGATGGTGGTTCAAGCCAAGAGCCACGGGAATAGGGTTGATGGAAAGTGGTGATTGGAAATCGAACAGCGCATCGGCCGAGTCCATGTAGCAAGCGTGGCATCGAGACTGGATCATGGTGGCGGGTGGGCAGGCGAAGCATTGACTTGGAGGCTCGTTGGCTCGGACTAGCAACAAGAAACTCAGAGTCCGGGAGTTTGACGCGCGCATGGAGGGTGGCAAACGGCAAGACAGCCTGTGACGTCGTTTTGCCTGGACATGCCATGCAGATTAGCTTCGGCGCTAGAAGATGTGTTGTGCGAGACGGACCTGAGATGGTACGAGTGGTACGACAGGTTGCGGTAGAGATGGCGAGGCTGAGAAACTTGAAGAGTACAAGAAGTTCTCGAGATGCATCGGACCGATGTCGGGTGGCTATTCTGGACTGACGGAACGGGGTGGTGATGATGATGGTGTAAGTGGTGTTGGAAATTGTGTTTGTTTGTTGGCTGATGTAGTTGTATTGATGTGGTTGAGTGGGTTTGGCGGTGATGGAGGTGATGGAGTTGGTCAGAGTTGGTGGGAGTTTTTGGTGATGCGTCGGTGCCCTGGCAGACGCATGCTCACCGGAAGCTGTGTAGCGAGAGGGCGCTACGAGGGTACTACCATGAGATTAGAAACGGTTTGTATGTTGTGTGATTTCGTATTGATAAACCGTCTCTTTATTTATCATGTTGATCGTGACAACCTTTTCTTTTTTTTCCCTTCTCAGTGCTTGCTTGTTGACCTTCTCCGTTCAGACTGAAGACTTGTCGTCTCAGTGGAGGTCATGATCCACCTCATCCACAGTGCACCCACCGAATTAGTGGTTTTTTGCGGTGTCGGTCACTAAAACAACCCATTGAACGGCAGACACTACCCACTAAACTATCCTAATTTTGTCTCTCAAGGGCCCAATTGTGCACTGTAATCACCGTAAGGCTCGCCCAACGAACCAATCCGCCCCTCTTTCTTTACGCGCCCACCTACCTATGTCGGAATTCCGCTTATACTGTGCCTAGCAACTAGGCAGGTAGGTACAGATTAGCTTGCCGTACTTGCAAAAAGGAGGCTTTGGATGCCCCTCCAACCTCCAAGCCTCTCATGCAACATCCACCACGATATTTTCTTCTCCTCCAATCGCTCATTGTCGCACATCCCAAAGTCATCAAGCCTTCTTCGCCCACATCACTTCCGCACTTCTATTCTTCCACCGCTGCAAGGGTGCCTGTCTTCTTTTCTCATCTCGCCCTTTCTACCCCTCCCTTGCACGCCTCCACGCCTCGCCTCCACGCCTCCACGCCTCCACGCCTCTCGACACCTCCTCAGGCTTCCCCGCCACGTTCGCCGCCTACAAACACCACACACCAATTGATTGTCCTGCGAGCCATCTTCTTTCCGCAGACCATCTCCAACCTCTGTGACCCTGTGACCCTGCTCTTTCGCTCAAAGCCTCTCGTTAAAGCCGGCTAGTGCCGCTGCACCTTCTTTATTTCTTCTTCAGCCGCACCATCCTCGTCCGTCCCGCACACTCGACCACCGAACTTGCTACCTGCTGCACGAGAGCAAACTCGTGTACCGAGTAATACCACACGCGCATCACTGCATCTAACACCTCCTCGACTCCCCTTGACCAGCAAGGCTCCGCTCGCCTTCCCGGAACGTCTTCCGTACGTACATAAATACATAACGTTAGCATACGATTCATTCTCCCGCAAGGTAAGAATTGCAAGGGGCAAAAAAAGTTCAACCATCATCAGCCTACACGTCACACATCTTCCCTGACACCTCCCCTGCCCCTTCGTCATTCTGCTTGCCCCTCCTCCCCCGACCTAGCGCCAGCTCCTCGTCTGTCCTGCGGCCTGTCTGTCTCGCTTCTCGCTTGGTGCGCTGTTGCTTGAATCTTCCTACAATGCCTTGCCGTTGAGATGCTGTGCGTCGCGAGCGATGCGACACGGTCTCGCTTCGCCTTGCTTGCTTGCGCCCGCCTCACGGCACTCTGTCTTGCGCCCGCTCGCCGCTCGCTTTTGCGCCTCGCCGTCACCCAACCGCCCGCGATGCGATGCAACCCGCGGTCCTGCTACCCACTTACTATGTCCTCCATGCCCTCCATTCTTTCCATGCCTCCCATGCCAGCCTAGCTCCAGCGAGCTGACACCGACTCTCTGCTCTGGATTATCTTTACCCATACCTACCTATACACCGACGCATGTAGGCCTGGTCAACGCAGGATCGATGCAGACACGGCTGCAGGGCTGTCCTCCACGCCCAACCGTCCCATCCATCACAGGCGTCAACGGCCACCCTGCCCGCACCTTCTCAGGCTCCGGCTCCCTCGCCTCACCTCGCCTCGTCTCTCTCCCCCACGGTTTCGACTTTGGTGGCGGAACATCCTTGCTATATACATACACCACTGCCCTCCCCTGCCGCTCCCGTCCTCCTTCTGGTTCATGCCTCCTCCACTCTCTGACTGATCTTGCTACCCACTATCTTTACATTTTTCCCTCTCGTCCTTATCCGTCCCTGTCCATGCTTTCTCTTGCCCCCCAACGCACTGCCGTCTCGCCCTCCTCGTCCTCTTACCCCCCTACCTACACCTGCCCCGAAGGCTGTGTCTGCACCAACATGCCAACCGCCTCGGACGCTGAAGATGATGTTGGTTCTAGGTCCAGAGGCCCATCAGGCCCTGCTATCTGCGACGTACGAGATTACTGACTTTGATTCCATAGTACACCGACGACGAAATGGAAATTGATCTCGGAGACGCGGTGGATATGCCCACCTTTAGCCAAATTCTGGAGATGGACGAGCCTGGCGACCGCGAATTCTCTTCTTCCATCGTCTTTGGCTTCTTTGACCAGGTCGAGGAGACGTTTGCTTCCATGGACAAAGCTGTGTAAGTAGCCACCATCGGCTCAGTCAAAACATGCCGCGAGCGCTAACACTCGTGATAGCGAGGAAAAGAACTTGGAAGAGCTTTCCTCGCTCGGCCATTTCCTCAAGGGCTCTTCAGCTACCCTCGGCCTCGTGCGAGTACGCGACGGCTGCGAAAAGATTCAGCGGTTTGGCAAGCTCGAGAACGAGGATGGCTCATCAGAACCCGACGCCGAATTGTGTCTTGAGCGCATCAGGGAGGCTTTGGCTACCGTAAAGACGGACTACCAGGCTGCTGAGATACGACTTCGCGAATTTTACAAGGCCGAGGGTGGCGAGGATGCGTAATACCACATCATGCATAGTTTGCATCCCTGAAGCCACGTAATACTTGCTGGGAGAATCAATTTGCTGGCGAGCGGAGATTGACGGCTACAGGCGCATCAGCACAGATGCACTGACAGCACTGGACGTCTATGGCGAGATACGATGCCAGAAGGTCGCATATAGATGGGTGCAGCATACGCCATGCCGACGCTTGTACAGTTAGACGAGAATTGAATGGGTGAGGGCCAATTGGACACGACGACCCAGCGTGATTCGCTGCATGACATTGGGGGCGCTATTTTGAATACCACGTTTGCATCGGTAGTGCATCCATCAGGACACTACTTTCATGAATCAAAATCATTTTTACCTTTATGCTTGATTGAAGCTAGCTTGGATAGCTCAAAGTATGTCTTGACAGAGCTGTGTGACAAGACGGCAAACGGTGCCAATGACTAGTAGGCCAGGACAAGAACGGGATGATTGAGGCTGCCTGTTAGCATAATTATGACTCAACAGCACAATTGGAGTTTTCTTGACAAGGGACTCTTTCATGGCCTACCTATTGGGCTTCTTCTTTAAAACTTCAATTTTCGTAGTAAAAACTCCATTAAAGCGCATATGGTGGTTGCGCCGTTTGCCGAAGCTGCTGCCGTGGCGCATCTCACGCCTAACCTACCTCGGCTTCAAGCTTCTCCTTATTAGCATCATCAGCATCGACCCACCGTTAAGTTATCTGCCGCAGCTCTACCAGCCCACAGATCGAATTCCCCTGTTCTTTATACACGTACGCTCTTTGGCGTCTTTATACATTGATACAATGGCAGGTCGTCAAGCCGCACCCGCCCGCCGCGGCGCCAACCCCACGCACTTTCTCTGCATTCCCCTCCTGCGGCGCCAGCTCGCACTCAGGGTGGCCGCGTTTCGCGTTGACGTCACGGACATTCACAGCGCCGCGCCGCTGCCGCCCGACGCGATGCGGCCGCCGGGCACCATGCACATCACGCTCGGCGTCATGAGCCTGCCACAGCCAGCGCGGCTCGCGCGGGCCGTGGCCCTGCTGAAGGAGCTCCGTCTACGGGACGTACTGGCCGAGACGCGAGCGACGCTACGGCAGCGAGCGCGGGGGCTGTCAGACGGGACGGCGCAGGATGGGAGCGTGTGGCTGACGCTGAGAGGACTGCGCGCGATGCAGGATCCGGCAAGCACGGGCGTGCTGTACGCGCCGCCGACGGACGCAGACGGACAGGGTGCAGGGCTTCTGTATGCGTTTTGCCAGGCGGTGCGGGCGAGGTTCATTGAAGAAGGGCTGATGGAGGCAGAGAGGAGGCCGTTTTTGCTGCACGCGACCGTGGTGAATACGGCGCATGTGAGGAGTGGAAGGGGGGGAGGGCGCAGGAGGGAGAGGCTGCTGCTGGATGCGAGGGCGCTGATGGAGGAGTATGCGGAGCACGTCTGGCTGGAGAGGCACGAGGTTCGGTCGCTGGCAATTTGTAGAATGGGCGCGAAACCAAAGGGTGATACAGGGGACGAGGCATACGAGGTTGTCGAGGAGGTGACTGTCTAGAGACGTAGAGGCAAGGGAGAGTATGTACATGAGGATTATAGCAACTTGTTTCATCTGGTCTGGATGATGATTGAAAATGAAGTACTTGAGTGGCAAAGCATCAATGAAAAAAAAAAACCCCTTTGATGCCCAAAATCCGGCCAAAAGCCAACAATAAATCGCAAGTACCTGTTATCCACGACTTACACCAACCCCGTCATTGACGGATTTCATTAGCCCCTCAAGCCACAGCCCCCGCGCTGACCTCCACCATCTTCACCTGTCGCACTCCACGTCACATCACGGCGGCCTCGCCTCCAGGCAGCCATATTGGGCAATCTCGACACGCCGCCAGCCAACTACACCCGTCATAGGAAAAATTCAGCCTGCAGAACGCGACACCCGCGCACCTTTTGCCCCAGAGCGACGCGGCCATGCGTGGCGACCCATGACCGCGATCCCTACTCCCCGCACATAGACGACAGCAAACACCCGGACGATAAGCCGCCGCCATGAGCACCCCGGATAAGCGCCGCGCGCACGGCGGCACCGGCAACCACGTCCTTCGAACAGGATCGTCCGTGCGGCACGCGCATCACCGTTCCAGCTCGCTGGGCGGCGGCGGCGGCAGCGGTCCTGCCGGAACGGGACCACCCGCAGGAAGTGGCAGCAGCAGCAACCACCATCTACCAGCCATGCCGCAGCGCGTCGCCGTAGTCAACAACGCCAGCACCGCGGCCGACGGCGCCGCCATCGACAAGGGTAAGGGAAAGGACGGCAAGGCAAAGGACACGACCAGTACAACCGGCGGCAGCAACAGCCCCGTCACGCGCACGACATCAGCCTCGAAAATCCTCCTGGACAAGCAGCGCGACCGCGACCGCGAACGCGACCGCGAACGCGAGTCCGCCAGCCTCACCGCGCAGGTCTGCCAGAAAGACGAGCGCATCGCCTACCTCGAGCGCGAAATGGACACGATGGAGCGCGCCTTTCAGACGCAGCTCGACCGTCTCAGCGCGGCCGAGAGCGAGACGGCGACGTTTTGGCAGGCCAAGCACAGCGCGCTGCACACGAAGCATCTGCGGACGGACACGGAGCTGCGGCTGCTGCGCGCCGAGGTCGACGTGCGCGAGGCGGAGCGCGCGGAGCTGCGGCAGGGCTGGGAGGTGCTGCGGCAGGGCTCCGAGGTGCTGCGGCGGGAGCTGAAGGAGAGGGACGAGGAGGCGAGGCGGTTGCGCGGGCAGGTGAGGGGGCTCAAGGAGTGGGTGAGCACGAGCACGAGGGCGGACGGGCAGACGAGCGACGAGGTGTTTGGAGATGGGATGGCGAGGCTGGGGAATGGCTTGCAGAACTGGGTGATAACGAATTTTCGAAAAGCAAAGCTCGGTACGTTTGTGTGTGTGTGTGTGTGTGTAATTTGGTTGTTGGGACAGAGAGTGAGGAGAGGTTTCTAATGAGTTGATAGATCTGTCAAGGTTGGATAAAGAGACGACGGCAGAGGTTGCCGCGCTGGTGCCCACGTACGAGGAGCTGGCCAAGACGGCCAAGGTGCACTTTCTACAGTCACTCGTCTCGCGCGTCCTCGTCGACACCGTCTTTGACGCCTACTTTGTCGGGCTCTCCCCCGAACAAACCAGCCTGTTCAAGGACATGGAGCAGCTCCTCGCGTCCTTTTGCG
Source organism: Beauveria brongniartii (assembly GCA_030782485.1). Lineage (NCBI taxonomy): Eukaryota > Fungi > Ascomycota > Sordariomycetes > Hypocreales > Cordycipitaceae > Beauveria > Beauveria brongniartii. Next base: position 35,445 of record JARJPP010000271.1, read on the forward strand.
GCGGCGCCGCGTCCGAATCCGTCAACCAGTGGCGCGCCTCGACGCTCTCACTGCTACTCCGTCGCGAGGCGCCGCACCTCCTACACGACGACACCGCCGCCTTTGCCGAGTGCGTCGTCTCCCGCACAAACCACCTCCTCGACCGCCTAACCGGGACCTCTACCACCACAACCACCACCACCACCAGTAGTAGCAGCCATGGCGCTGTAGAAGGCGCGCGGGATGCGGCGCTCCGCGTGCTGGTCAACAACTCGATTGAGCTTGCGCGGCGGCTTGTTGTTCAAAAGGCGGTGCTGAGGGTGTTTATGCCGGTGATGAGGCCGCCGCACGAGCGACCGGTGCTGTTTGAGGCGAGCACGATGGAGGACGTTGGGGGTGGCGCCGATGACGAGGAGGATGAGGGCGAGGATGGGGACGGGACGGCGGACGGGCGAAGGCGGCGCGAGGTGTGGTGCGTGGTGTTTCCGGGGGTGGTGAAGCAGGGGGATGAGCATGGCGCGCAGATGCAGTACAGGAATGTGATTTGCAAGGCCAAGGTGCTGTGTAGGCAAGAGTGAAGTTGTGGTGGTAGTGGTTGTTGTTGAGCATTGCATGGGGTGGAGTTATGAATAATGCTACATTTTCAGTTACAAAGTGACGTGAATGGAAGCGCTTCTCTGATTATTGCTTCATTGTAGTTTGTCTTTTCCAGTTGTCTCTTTTGAAATACTTCAACAGCTTCACCACCCCAGTGTAGTCTTTGATTTACTAAATCAGCACTGAAGGAGTTGGTATCATTAACTACTAGATTTCATTCAGATAGTGGCAATACTTTTGTTGCTGCCATCTTCGCACATATTGATCCTGTAGATATCTTTCCATCTTGATTTGGCCTTTTTCATCTCGGTTTCCGCTTTCTAGTCATTGTTGGTGCATTCGCATCGCATCGGGAAATGTTGATAAACTATTTGGCGACAGTGACTTCATCTCCGGCCCTTCGGCGTTTGTTTCATGTTGCTGTTGTATTTCTCATCAAGCAACTCATCTCCGTTATCTTTATCGCCTCTTTCATCAGCGCTTCATGCCGTAGATTACATCTTCAACTACGTACTATGCTACAACGATGCACATACACGTTGTGAAATGGCCCAAGGATATTCTATGTGTCAAAACTGCAATGAACCTGCTAGAGAGATGCGCTGCTACCTTTCTTGATACTAAGTACATTGTGCGTGGCCGAGGAGACCCTGGACTGGAGTCTGCCCAGTTGAGTTTCTTCATGCTTTTGCGGCGTCGGCCATTTGGAGAAAGTGGCTGCTCATGAATTATTCATCACGCACGCCAGGTACGCCTCCGAGCTGCAAATTATGCTGCAAGTCTCGTCTATGGCTTGGCTTGGCTTGACGAGGGATGGAGCTTCACTTTCCTGCGATCATGATGGCATGGGATCACCGCCAAGAGGTCGAGGTTGAAAGACGGCTGCCTTGCAGATGGCCAATCTCAATCACAGACTAGAACTAGATACAACAATGCAAGACTTGAGATAATTTCCATCATATCGAGAAGAGCCATTGTGTACTGGGCGTGCCTTGGGGTAGCAAGGCTTGTGGCAACGACGCCACCGACGACGCCCTCAAAGTTTCCAAAGATACTCAGAGGGTGAAAACAAAATCCGGGATAAAAAGGCCCAGGAATTCCGCTTTATGTTTGTCGATTCTACTCCTGAAAAGAACTGACCTGCCTTTACTCGCACAACACTCTCTACCTTAATCAATTTCGCACAGCAACACAACCACGCAGCTACACGCGCAAAGAGGACAACACACGCCATGGCCGTACCACGACTACAGACACTAATCATTCCCTCCAACTATACCTTGTCCCGCCCAGATCCAGGCTTCTTCTTGGCCTCCTCCTCCATGGTCCTGTCCCGAGCCGAGGAGCGCTTCTTCTCCCACCTGTCCCTCCTCGTCTTCCTCTTCGCGCCCTTTGCCGCCCTCGAAAGCCTCTTCATGGCCATGTTCCCCATCGACCCTGAGGCGCCCTTTCGCGTGTTCCCCCGCGCCGACGCGCATCCCGACTACCCGGCCGGCGTGCCGCAGCTATTTTCCCTGCTGGTGATTGTGCGGATCCCAGCGGCGGTCGCGCGCCGCAACAGGCAGGGAGAGGAGGAGGAGGAGGAGGAGGAGGGAGGCGGTCCGACGGCCTGGCTGCGGATGCGTCACGTGTGGAGGCAAATTCTTGTGATTGCTACCGTTCTTCTGTACGTGGTGTGTTACAACGCGGCGGTGGACGAGCTTTTGCGGGAGCCGGGCAGGGCGCTGGTCGCGTGCTTGAAGATGCTGCTGGCCGCGATGATGATGTGAGGTAAGGGAAGGGATGGGAATGAGAATGGCGGGGAATAAGAGAAGATGAGACGGGGACAGTGTTGGATTCAGAATATGTGGCTAGGGAAGAGGACAAGGTGAGAAATGGTACGGTATTGGTGTAGGAATGAAAGGGCTGGGCTGTGATGATTACTGGCGGTCAATTTGAAAGCACCACGAAAGTGACAGCAAAGGCATGAAGACGGTGGTTTAACAGCTGCATGAGATACGAAAAAAGGAGCGAGTTTTTGTTTGATTTCTTTCATCGTATCCGTAAACGTTTTGCCATTCTCTCCTGTCTGTGTTTATGTGTCGAACGACCGTCACTACTGGTTCAAGTCTTGTCATTCGTCAAGCCACCCGCCTGCACATGGTTACGCGGCTAAGTTACCAACGAGAAATTGACAATTTGTAATTGTAATTCATCGGCCATGGCAGCGTGACATGTGTTGGGCTGCTCGGCCGCCTGGGGAGGGCATGGCCCATAGTTACCAGTACATCTGCATGCACATCTCTTTTGCATGTCTGGGCGACTCACCGGGGCAGCAAACGTCCTCGCCGTCAAGAGCTGAGAACGGCGGTCGCAGGGCAAGACAATGGCGGCGGGCCGATGCTATTTGAAGGATCGGGAGCGTGCCGGGCTGCCAGAGACGGCCAAGTTGATGAGTGGGGGTCGTGCGGCCAAGTATTCGGAACGACGGTGAAGATCTGGAGGAAGTATTTGTATTATTGCGTCTCTCCATCGAGACATTGTAGTCCAGACCACATCTGGTGCCCAATGGCTGGTTGCTAGAGGCAGAAAAGGCGCCGAGCTACTGGTAATCAAGGGTTCAAGGGAAGGTGTGGTGGGTTTATTGGAGGAGTGAGGCGCTGGCCTAGCGCCAGCGCAAGCGAGTCAAATGTCTTGCCCTGCAAAGGCTTGAGGCAAGGAGGGGTCGAGGAATGGAATGCAGATGGTTTGAAGAGGGGGATTGTATTTCCGGAGTACCAAGGGTTTGGATGTCAAAAAGAAATATAAAAAAGGGGAAATTTTCAAAAGCATCAAGACGGCGGCCATGGAGGATCGTGGGCTGTGGCACACTTGCAACACTTGTTACTTGAAAGATGCTGATGACTCGAGTCAGCCACCCGCGTCCAGACCTTGCTCCTCGAGACCGTAGATTGGTCCGTCGTCCTTTTTTACTTCTCCATGCGGTCATGGCACGAGATGTCCTTGTGCAGGCGGTGGGGGGAGAGGGGGAGCGGTTTCGAGTCCAGTCAGCTGTCAGGCGCTGTAAATGCATTGTGTCCCGCAGGTGTGTCATTCAGCTAGTTGCCTATCTAATGATCAATATTATTACCGAACCAACACAGTTGGGCGTCTTGTTGTCATGTCACACCCCGCCTTTCCGTCAGGTCAGCCAAGGCCAAGCTGTGACCGGGGCGGATCCTGTGGAGGGTGGTGTTGTAACTGCCAAGGAACCTGGGCAAAGAAGCATCAAGCAAGAGAAAAATTTCAAAACAGGCACATGGGGGTAGCTAATGGAAATGTGGTCGAAAGTGTAATAAAGGAAAGAATTGCCGCAAATATAAGATAGGGCGGTCGTTTGTCTGCGGATGGTGCTATTAAATGCCCATGATGCTGGCCATGCGGCGTGGCTGGTACTCATGTGCAGTTGCAGGCAGGCAAAGGTACCTTCGATGCGGGTAGGTACTCCGTAGTAGAGCTCTACCTATTTATTTTGGTCAGACTCTACTTATTTTGACCAAGTTAGCGCTGGACAGTGTCTCGGCTGCAAGCGGCGGCGCCGAGGTAGGGCAGCTGAATGCGACGGACTGTCACGGACAAGAGGAAGCGGGCGGAAAAAAAAAGACGGGAAAAATTCTCGCAGTACGGATAGAGGGTGTTGATATCGAGTTTTGACAATTTTCCTGATTTCCTTTTCTCCATTGCGTATATTGTTGCTACCAAACCTGGAGTGCATAATTGGCGTGTTATTGCATAAAGATGTATCCGTAGGCCCAAGTCAACTGACGAGGCCCGACGCCACAGCGCAATGGCAGCAGACAGTCGGGAAGCAGACATTCGGGAAAAGGAAACAAGCACCCGCCAGTTGAAAAGGTCACGAACTTGGGTCATCAAACCGGGTGTAATAGTGCAATAGCATAATATGGCAGTCGTCGGTTGCTTGATCACAAGTCAGATATAGTCAGATACCTTGGTTGCTTGCCTGCTTGAACCACTTGATTAGTTAGGTAGGTAGTTTGCGCCCTAAACAACTAGTCATGCCCGCTAATCAAGGGCACAAACGTCCATCAAACACGCCCTGTGGCCGCTACAACCAGGCACCAACCGGTTCGTTTGATGACCTTTTGTCTGCGAACAAGTACCTGTGGTAGTGGTCAATCTGCTCCCGTATCTCGCTGTAGCCGCTTGCTTTTACATTCTCCCGGGTCTCATTGGCACACCCTCTGCATCCTCTCACTTGACGCCCTCAATACACCCCTCTAACCCTTTGCCTTTGTTCCTTGTCCTTGCTCCCTTTTCCCTTTATTGACATACTCGTTTCTGCTTGTTCCCTCATTCTGTTTTCCTTTTCATAACTACATTTCAACCACCTTTGCCTCCTTCACCTCCCTGCCGCCGAGCTTATTCCATTTTCCGACCCGCCTGGCTTGCCACCAAATTAAACCTGCGTCGGTCTCCCCAGTGGCCTGACCACCTTTTTTCCCACCGGCTTGGCCCAACCAACCTCACTCAAACAACCACATCGAGCCGAGTCTCTTGTCGTTTCTCCTCTCCGACTTTTTCTTTCGCAACTCGACTTCTCTCTCTACTCTTTCACCCCATCTGCTCTCGCCTCTCGCCCCGGCGCTACCCTCGCGCCCAAATGCAACACCCGCCTCTGTATACACCGTTCCCTTCATCGCCACTTCCTCGCTCCGCATCCGACAGCACCACCACCATCATGTTCACCCAGCCCGTGCCGCCACCCACCGCGCCGCCCCAGCCTTCCAGCACAGTCTCGCCCTCGCGCTCCTCTCGTCTACGCGGCCTCAGCTACCTGCGGAACTATACCCACAATCACATTCTCTCGCGCGACGCCTCGACCACTAGCTCTTCCTCTGCCGCCGCCAACACCAACAGCAATACAAACGCGTCGAGGCAGTCGGCCGGCCTCACTAGATCTGCCTCGTACACGCCTGGCGCTCTGCTTAGCCCGGCGCCTGCTACGGCCAACATGAACCGTCTCAGCCTCGTCAGTTCCACTCCCGAGACTAGGCCGGCCCGATCATCCGCCACCTCTGACTCCATCCCCGAGACCACGACGGAACAATCTAGACCTCAATCCCACATGGAAACCCCCGCCACCCCTTCGGACAGCGATGATGCCGCCACTGCCATGCCAACATCTGCTCCCGTCGACACCGCATCTACCTCTCCCACTTCTTCTGCAGCCGGTCCCAGCAGCAGCACCGCCCCCGACGCCGCGCCCTCGCCCTCAATCCGCTTCTCCTCCTACTTTGACCAGCGCGCCTCGCGGCCCTCGCTTACCTTTTCCCCCATCACCCGCACACTGCCCACTGGCACCGAGGTCATACGCGTCGGCCGCTTCTCAGAGCGCGACGCCCATCCCCTCGCCAGCGTCTCCGGAAATCAGCCCTCGGCTGCCAACGTCGGCTTCAAGAGCAAGGTCGTCAGCCGCCGGCATTGCGAGTTTTGGCACGAAAACGGCAAGTGGTATATCAAGGACGTCAAAAGCTCCTCGGGCACCTTTCTCAACCACATCCGCCTCAGCCCTCCGTCCCAAGAGAGCAAGGCTTTTGCCGTTAACGACGGTGACATTGTTCAGCTCGGCATTGATTTCAAGGGTGGTGAAGAAATGATATTTCGCTGCGTCAAGATGAGGCTCGAGCTCAATCGCGGATGGCAAAATAAGCCCAACTCTTTCAAGTATGTCTTTGCTTTCGTCTTTCCCTCTAATTCGCTCTTATCATTTTCTCCCTCTTACCGTTTCTCCCTCACCCATCTCATTCTCTTACTCGCTCTTCTTTCTCTAACATTCTCAGTGTCGCCGCACACAAACGTCTTCGCACCATGGCCTCGGCCAACACGGCCGCTGGTGCTGCTGCCAACTCCTCCCAGGACTGCTCCATCTGCCTCAATTCTATTGCTGTAAGTCCCTGATACCTCGGCCCGCCTGCCTCGGTGGCTACCTTTGTCTCTAAACAACCTCTGACCAATTTAGCCCTGTCAATCCCTCTTTGTCGCTCCCTGCTCCCACACGTGGCACTACAAATGCGTCAAATCACTTCTCATGTCGCCCTCATACCCAGTCTTCATCTGTCCCAACTGCCGCGCCGGCGCCGACCTCGAGGCCGACGTCGAGGAGCCCTCGGAGGAATGGGAAATGTTTGACGAGCCAGAAAAGGACCAAAAGCTCGATGCCATTGCCGAGACATCATCTGCCCCCGCTGAGCCTCAAGTACCCGATCCCGATCGCATGGACATTACGATAAGTGAATCCGACACGCCAGAAACCTCCAATCCCATCGCCCACGCCATATCCTCGCCACTCCCTATCAGGAACGCTTCGGCTGCTCGCCGGGGCACACCTTCACCACCCCGCCCGGGTGCCGAAGGTCCCATTACCCCGAGAAATGACATTGGACCTTGGGTGCTTGATGGACGTGCGGGCCGTGACTCGTCCGAAGGCGTGCAAATGACGAGCCTCGACGCTGCAGCCACAGAAATGGATCTCACTATTCTCGCCGGCGACGAAACTGCACAATAGTATACCCAGTGTTTACCTTCTTAATTTCTACACTCATTACACAGAGGCAGCTGCTCATGGCTGTCTTACGACCTCATAGATTGCGCATTCATCGTATTTTGTTCTTTTTTTTTTCACATCATTACCCTTTGCAAATGCATTTTCCCTGGGAGCTGCAAGGCTTGTTTCTACCGTGTGCCATAATTCTCGGGCGTTGGTTCTTTTCGGAGTATTTGCATTTCGGAGGCATTCCTTTTATCAGGTTACTTTGTACATGACACAAGCGACAGATTTCTCGCTGCAGTTTTTTCCAGCATTGCCGGCAGTGCAGCCTTTGGTGGGGCTCCTGTTAATATATGAACGAAGAATTTATTATCCCTATCCTGAAAACTTGTCATGTAATAATGATATGACATCACTGACGATATAATTTGCAAAACTTACCATGACTGACGAAATAATTTATCAAGTTATGAATTGACTGATAAAATTAATTGATTCAGCTTCTGACAAGTTGGCCAACGACGTTATCCTAGCCTTTTATGCATCCGTTGTCCACGCCGCTGCATTCTTCTTCAGTGGGTCCAAGGTAATTCAGAGCAAATCACCACCAAATCCCCATACGAGTGACGTCTCCGGATCGGAGCCGCTGCGAATTGATCCGATATATCGCCGAGGCCTGCAAATTTCCAGAACCACACCACCAAGGACCAAATCAGCCAACCCCATGCCCGCTATAGTCAACTTTTATCATCACCACACACACATCACATCCTGTCGCCGCAACCACAATCCACCATGTTGCGACAACTAGCTGCGCGGCTGCCCCTCGGCAACCGTGCCCCCAGCAGCGCCGCTCTGCGCCGCCTTGCCTTGCCTAAACGCGCCATGGCGACCGTCTCCGTCGAGGGCATCCCCAAGGTCCGTGATTTGCGCCCCTTGTTCGCCGATGCCATCCCCTTGTCCTCCTTGATCCAACTGACCCCAAAACTAACCCAACCCCACGCGCTGCTAGGAACCCACCGACCTCGACCGCATCACCACTCTACCCAACGGCCTACGCGTCGCCTCGGAGGCCCTCCCCGGCTCGTTCGCTGGCGTCGGCGTCTACGTCGAGGGCGGCTCGCGCTTCGAGGACGCCTCTCTGCGGGGCGTGTCGCACATTATGGACCGTCTCGCGTTCAAGTCGACGGCCGCGCGCTCCGCCGACGACATGCTGGAGCGCGTCGAGGCGCTCGGCGGCAACTTCCAGTGCGCCAGCTCCCGCGAGAGCATGATGTACCAGGCAGCAACGTTCAACGGCGCGGTGCCCGAGGCGGTGGCGCTGCTGGCGGAGACGGTGCGCGTGCCCGAGGTGACGGAGCAGGAGGTGGCGGACCAGCTGGAGACGGCACGATACGAGATTGCCGAGATTTGGAGCAAGCCCGAGCTGATCCTGCCAGAGCTGGTGCACACGGCGGCGTACAAGGATAATACGCTGGGGAACCCGCTGCTGTGCCCGGAGGAGAGGCTGGCGGAGATTGGGAGGGACACGGTGCTGAGGTACAGGGAACGGTTTTACAGGCCCGAGAGGATGGTGCTGGCGTTTGCGGGCGTAGAGCACAATGTAGCGGTGGATTTGGCGAAGCAGTACTTTGGCGACACGGCGACGGCGTCATCGTCTCGTCGAGGTTCCGAATCCAGCATCGCGACCTCGGCCTCTTCTTCTTCTGCTTCCTCTTCGTCGTCGTCGGCGAGCAGCAGCGCCGCCGCTTCCTTTTCCACCTCGGCCACGCGCTCCCACGCCACGCTTTCCTCCTCCCCGGCGTCCACCACCACTACCACCCCCGCATACCCGCCCTCGCACTACACCGGCGGCTTCCTCACGCTCCCGCCGCAGCCGCCCTCCCTGCACAAGACTAACTTTACGCACATCCACCTCGCCTTTGAGGGTCTGCCCGTCGCGTCCGACGATATTTACGCGCTCGCCACGCTGCAGACGCTGCTCGGCGGCGGCGGCTCCTTTTCCGCCGGCGGGCCCGGCAAGGGCATGTACTCGCGGCTCTACACGCACGTCCTCAACCAGCACGGCTGGGTCGAGTCGTGCGTCGCCTTTAACCACAGCTACACCGACTCGGGCCTCTTTGGCATCGCCGCGTCCTGTCTGCCCGGGCATACGTCGGCGATGCTCGACGTGCTGTGCCAGGAGCTCCGCGCGCTGACGCTCGAGGCGGGATTCACCAAGCTCGGCGAGGCAGAGGTCCAGCGCGCCAAGAACCAGCTCCGCTCCAGCCTGCTGATGAACCTCGAGAGCCGCATGGTCGAGCTCGAGGACCTCGGCCGCAGCGTGCAGGTGCATGGGAAAAAGGTGCCTGTGCGCGAAATGTGCGCCAAGATTGAGGCGCTGACCGTAAACGATCTACGGAGGGTCGCGCGCATGGTGGTGGGCGGCACGGCGGGCAGCGGGAGCGGCGCGCCGACCGTGGTGCTGCAGGAGGCGCAGGCGTACGGGCTGTCGAGCCACGCCATGACCTGGGACCAGATCCAGGACCGCATCGACGGGTGGAAGCTGGGGCGTAGAGCGTGAGAGGGCCTGGTTCCAGCATAGAGAAGTGGGCTTGTACTATAAAATTGAGATGAGAGAGAGAGTGGCAAAGTGTACGATTTAAGAAAGTGGCGCATAAAATTTTTAAAGGAGGATGCATGTACATGGGTCTAGAGGAATAGCACATCAACTCTAATTGACGAATCTGAAAAATAGAAAAGGCAACTTGGTTTTGAGAAAGAGTGTGCACTACAAATGGGGTGTTGTATTTGCAAGAACATGGTTGTGGTCAGGAAAGGCGTATAACAGGAACCTGTACAGAAATCCAAGATGGCTTTCGAATCGAACCTCATTGAATGAACTGTTTGATCAAGGGCACAAAAAATGTATTCTGTAAAATTCCGCCCATCGCTAAAAACGCAAAGATCTAAAGACGCAAGCTCGTGTATGTTTTGTGTATGTAGCTTGGGGGGGGGGGGGGGG
>JARJPP010000272.1:0-58455 GCA_030782485.1 Beauveria brongniartii
CCCCCCCCCCCCCCCCCCATGCCACCCACTTGATGTAATGTATACCGTCATCCTGTGTCCTGTCCATCTAGTGTATACTCTCACACGTACCCTCCCTATTCACTCTACCCATATCTATAACTCCTCACAGCTTTGACCGTACCGCTTCCAGTCTATACTTGACATCCTTCAACGCCTTGTTACTCGGCTTCCAGTCGTCAAACTGCCTCAGTAGCTCCTCCGTCTCCGCGCTCAACTCCGTCTTGACAAAATCCTCTTCGAGCAGCCCGCGCATAATCCACGGCAGCACGTACGGGTTCGGAGACGCCAGCGCGGGCGCTGCCCCCGTCGGCGTGGCCGTCGGCACGGTGCGGTGCTCCACGCGACAGGGGGACGTATGCTTTGGCACGTCCGTTGTCTCGAGGGCGTGCGCAATGGTGAGGTCGTACACGGCGTCGTCATAGTACAGCCGCGAGTGGCCCTCACCCGAGTACAGGGAGCCCGCGAGCGCGAGCGACAGTTCCCGCACGAGCCCGTGGTCGCTGACGCCCAGGTTGCGCAGTTTGAGCGCGAAGCCTACCAGGTGCGCGATAAAGTCGGGCGCGTGGATGCGGCCGTCAATGAAGACGGCGCGGTAAATATACGGATGCGAGGCGGGAGAATACACGGCGGACTACGCTTGTTAGTCGATGGACAACAACATCTATAGTGTCAACGGGAACCTACCTCCATAGGGACGACTTGGTCGTCGATGCTTCCGATCAACGTCACGCGCGCGCCATAGTCGAGTACCCGCTTCAGCGCCGCCTCGAAGCGTTGCGAGTTGGCGCTCTGCGGGTTGCCAAAGTCCCAGAGCTCGGCGGCGGAGCCCATGAGGAAGCTCGTTTTGTAGTCGGGAAACGGGCCCAGCGCGACGCCCGCCATGGCGCAGACGCCAATCCTAGCATCGGTGATGATGCCCAAGTCGATGAGCTTATCGAGGAGCATCACGCCGACGGGCACGCCCTGCGAGTGGCAGGCCACGACAATCAAGTCCGCCTGGCGGATCTGGTCAATCCAGTTGAGCAGTAGCTTCCACAAATTCTCCACGCGGTCGCCGATGCGGCCCTCACCTTCGAGCGCCACCTTTTCAATTGCGCAGTCGCCGCAGCCGTGCGCGTCCGCCCAGCGCCGGATACCGTCAGCGCACAGGCTGGCGAAGCGCAGCGACGTGCCGGTGGGTTGTCCCATCATAGGTCGGAGGAACGTGGCCGGGAAAAGGCCATGGACACCGATAGCCAGGGCGCGCTTGATCTTGGGCGTCTCCTGCACGCGAAATACGTGGTTGGCAGGAGGCTGCGATGTTCTTAGAAGAAGATTGGTGATTTGCTGCAAGATAGAGGGATTCTCCTTCATGCGGTATGTGCTGGCAAAGGTCGGCAGCACAAGGTTTGGGGGGTGCTTGGCAGTGGTTTCGCTTTCTGCCGTCGACTTGGATAGTTCTGGCTTGGTAACAGACTTGCGACTCTCTGCGTCGAATTGGTCTGATTTTCCACCGCCTGCTTCCGGAAGATGGAGCTGACTACCAGCTGGCGATGCCGATGCCGCCACATCTAATGAGACTGGCCTTGGGCGCTTACTCTTCCGCCATGTCGATTTCGAGTCTTTGGCTTTGCCTTTTTCCTTGTTGTCGGGTTCCGACGAAACGCTATTTTGAGTCGCGGGCAGCGGATGGGCCTCTGATCCTTCTCCTATGACTGCGATTTCGCCAGCCTCTTGCGCTGAGGGCTTTTCACTTTGATTTGGCGTAGCTTTTGACCAGAACGCCCATGTTGAGCCAGCTTTAGGCGGCGATTCTCGCGTTTGCTCTGCTGGTGCCGGTGCCGGCGCAGGCGCGGGCGCGGGCGCATCCTCCATGACTACGTCCGTATCAGTCTTTTGGGCATCGCCGGCCGGCTTCTTTTCCGAGTCGGCTGCCATGGCCTGTGGCGTCGGGGTTGTCCACAGTCCAAACCAAGATGTAGTCGGTTGCCGAGGCTCCGATTGGGCAGTGGGTGCGGTGACGATGATTTGTGCAGGCGGTGTAGATGGTCGAGGGGCCTCTGGCGGCTCTTCTGGGATTGTTTCTACAACTGGGACAGATGCCCTTGTGAGCCAGCCTAGCCAGCCGGATTGTGGTTGTGTGGGTGCTGGTGGAATGTCTTCTGAAGTGTTTGTAGTCTCCGTTTCGGTAACAGTAGTAGTCGTACCGTTTGGTTCCGGGGCACCTTTGTTATCGTCAGGTTTAGATTGTTCAGTTATAGTATCATTTGATATTGTCAAATTCCCATTCGCTGGCTCGTTCTGGGGTGGTTTCGAGTCGGACTGGGCCATGGACTTTGCCTGGTCCGATGCCGCGGCGGATTCGCTCAGCTTGCTGCGAATGCTGGCGTTGTCGTCGAGGCTCTTTGACTCGAAGCGTGTCAGGTCAGCGGTTTTAGAGCGAAATGTGTCGCCGTGGATATTTTCTCTCGCTACGGACAGTGAGGCTGATGCCTTGGGTGGCCGTGGCCAGGAACCGTACCAGCTCTGGGCTTTGCGAACCTAGATGGTGTGAGATCAAGCGCGTCAGCTTTGGTGAACGGACATACTGTTTTGTGATGCAAGAGATTAGATGCGCTCCCTTGGCCATGGCTATTCTCCGGAAGATGTTGGGGCATGGGTCGGCTGCAGTGTGATGCGTCTTCCGAGGCAGATGCATGGGCGGGCCGTGGTAGACTATCTTGTGATTGTATGGTGGGAGGCAGCTTTGCCGTGACGTCGTTGGGGTTTGGACGGTGCCGTTTTCGCGGAGCCATGGTGACGGCTACGGCATGGCCTGCAGAGATGGTATACTGATTGGAAAGGATGATATCTGCAATTAATACACTGTCAAGAGTTGCCCGAGGCGCCGCGTAACGTGGAAATGCTGTATTGTTGAGTAGACGAGCGGTTGGCATGCAACTTGTTGTCGCCCGTTCCTGGCCCGAGGTGCTGTAAATTCACTGTAAACTGGAGGGCTACGCACTGAATGACGCCGCTAGAAGCTGTCGTGCCCCGCTCTTATCAGCCTGTTGCCTGCCTGCTTGCTGGCACTGCGCCAATGGCCAGCCTCGTGGCGACTTCTGTGGCTGCCGTTGGCTTGAAGCAAATGTTCGTTTCTTTTCATGCATTCGTGATGGTGAGGTAGAATTTAAATGCTGAAAGGTATTTTCTTGAATCTGACGAGGTGGGGTCGCGACACACAGCTGCCGGCTGGCACCAGGTCTCCATCAGACCCAGGGACCATACCAGATACAAGAGCACTCCTGGGTATTGATACAAGTATCTAAAAGCCGTCAAACTTACAGCGATCTTGCCCAGATTTCCGCTGGCACTTGACATACTGGCACAGTGCAGCGGCTGGCGTCACTCAAGCACCAGCATGTCATGTGGCTAGCTTGAGATACGCTGTTGCGTATGCTGAAAAAAAAAGTTAAGATTGCGTATCAAAATGAATTCGAGTGTTGCAAGCTCGTATGGCTAGTTTCAACATCAGAAGAGAAGAGTGCCGCATCACAATACCTTTGGCATCACTAGTATATTGTACGCTGTACGAACACGTTTCAGGTCCATTATCAAACAGCCTTCGTGGAAGAGACAGCTTACCCACCATCATGATCAGAAACTGTTTCCAAGTGAATATGACTTTGAAAATAATAATATAATTGAATTTGCTTTTGTGAAGTGCCCATTTCATGTACTTTTCTGACTGCGTAGGTGATCATGCCGCCCGGATCAACCTCGGATCGGCCAGCTCTTATCGCGCTGGTTTCCTCCCTTATCGCAGCTGCAGAAAAAAAAATTCGAGGGACCTGTTAGCGCATCGATTTCATGGTGTAGGCCATACAAGCAATTGCGCAAAGACAAATTTGTCTTCGCTTTTGTACATGCACGCCGCTATGAGCAATCTCAAACGAAAGGATGCCCCCGGTGGCCATCCTCCTGCCAAATCCGTCAAGCAGTCCAAAGAGGCGAACCCAACCAAGACCGACAAGCCCAAGGCTGGCGACGCCCCGAAAAAAGCTGTCGTTTCCTTGCTCAAAGACGAAGAGCCTCTCTTCCCCCGCGGCGGCGCCAGCGTCCTCACTCCTCTCGAACAGAAGCAAATTCAATTAGAAGCCAAGGCCGACGCTGCGCAAGAAGATGAGTTCTCTGCCGCCGGCAAACCTCAGAAGAAGAAGAAGCGAGCCGCCGCTCTTCAAAAGTCGGACAAGAAGTCCGAGTCAAAGTCAGAGGACGACTCTGTCAAAATCGAGAGTCTCAACTTCAAGGTGATTCTTCTAATCCTGTATTCCAGCCCGGTATACCGCTAACTCGCGCAGAAACTAGTCAAAGGATCCATCGTCCTCGGCCAAATCACACGCATCAGCAATCTCGCTCTCGAAGTCGCTCTGCCCAACAATTTGACCGGCCACGTCTCCATCGTTGCCATTTCCGAACAGCTTACGGACCGACTACAAGGCGATGTCAAAGATGACGATGGCGATGACGAGGAAAAGGAAGACGACAACGACGACGAGGGCGAGGACGTCGACCCCAAGTCAATCTTCGAGATTGGCCAATTCGTACGCGCCTACGTTGTATCTACAACCGACGGCGCTGTTGCTGGCAAAGGAAAGCGCAGGATTGAACTCTCTCTCCGCCCCACCGAAGCCAACACTGGTCTCACCAAGGACGATGTCGTGCCCCAGTGTACCGTTGCCGCCGCTGTCGCCAGTGTCGAAGACCATGGTTGCATCATGGATCTCGGAATCGACGGCTTGAGCGGCTTTCTACCTAACGCAGAAGTTGATACCAAAATGAATCGTCAGCGCCTTCAAGAAGGCGCCGTATTTCTTTGCCAAGTTACCGCAAAGAAAGGCAGCGGCAAGGTCGCTCAGCTCACTCTGAAGCAGGACAAGATTGGCGACGTCAAAAATTACCCTGCCGAAGCCACAACTATCAACACGTTCCTTCCCGGTACCGCCGTCTCGGTCCTTGTCACCGGCAACAGCAGCAGTGGTCTCTCTGGCAAAATCATGGGACACGTCGACGCCACAGCCGATCTCATCCACTCCGGGATTGGCCCTTTTGGCACCGACGTCGAATCAAAATACAAGATTGGCTCCAAGATCAAGGCCAGACTCATTTGCACCTTCCCCACAGCAAAGAGCCCCAAGCTGGGTATCACACTGTTGCCGCACCTGACAGCTCTTACCAAAAAGCACCCCGAGGGTCCCAAGCGCTCCAGTCTTCCCCTGCAAGTACTTCCTATTGCTTCAATCGTCGAACAATGTACTGTTCGTCATGCTGAAGCTGATATGGGCTTGTTTGTGGACGTCGGCGTCCCCGGCCTGTGTGGATTTGTTCACATTTCCCGCGTCAAGGACGGAAAGGTCGATGCCCTTTATAAATCCAGTGGCCCTTACCAGGTGGGCTCAACACACAAGGGTCGTGTTGTTGGCTACAGCGAGATAGACGGTGTCTTTCATCTCTCATTTCAAAAGTCTATTCTCGGGCAAACATATATACGCCACGAAGATGTGCCCGTCGGTACCGTCCTGACTTGCGAAATTGAAAAGCTCCTTATTAACGAGGACGGTGTCAACGGTCTCGTACTTAACATCGCCGAAGGCATCACTGGCTTCGTTCCTGAACGTCATCTCTCCGACGTCAAATTGCAGCATCCCGAGAAGAAGTTCCGCCAAGGCATGAAGATCAAGGCCCGCGTGCTGAGCAATGACCTGATCAAGAAGAGCATAAGGCTTACACTCAAAAAGACTCTTGTCAACTCCGAAACCCCAATCATCACAAGCTACGACGATGTCAAGGTCGGCAGCCAGGCCCTTGGCACAATCATCAAGCTTGAGAGAAGTGGCGCTCGAATCCAATTCTACGGCGAGCTACGCGGGTTCTTGCCCATCTCTGAAATGAGCGAGGCTTACATTCGCGACCCCTCCGAGCACTTTCGTGTTGGTCAAGTAGTCAGCGTTCATGTGCTCGATGTTGGTCCGGAGTCAAGGCGTTTGATTGTTTCTTGCAAGGACCCAGGCGCATTCGGTCTCGAAAAGCAAACTGCGCTGAAGAATTTGTCTCTTGGAGACGTCGTTTCTGCCAAGGTTACGCAAAAAACCGAAGATCAAGTCTTTGTCGAACTCGAAGGCAGCTTACTCAAGGCCATCCTCCCTGTTGGCCATCTTACCGACAAGTCTGCGTCCAAAAATCAATTTTCGCTCAAGAAGGTGTCTGCTGGTCAGACTCTGCCCAACCTCGTTGTCCTTGATAAGCACGAGGGTCGTCGCTCTGTCATTCTGTCGCAAAAACCCAGCCTGGTCGAAGCCGCCAAGGAGGGTAAGCTGCTCAAGTCTTTCGAGCAGGCCAAGCAGGGCAATGTTTTCCCCGGTTTTGTGAGGAACATTACACTCACCGCGGTTTTCGTCCAGTTTGCCGGCTCACTTCACGCGCTGCTCCCCAAGGCACGACTTGCGCCTGAGGCCCAGGCGAAGCCCGATTTTGGTCTGCATAAGAACGATTCCATCGAGGTCCGTGTCGTATCAACCATCCCTGATCTCAGCCGCATCATGGTCGCGCCATCATCCGCGCCTGTTGATCAGGATGTTGCCGGCAAGAGCAAAAAGGTCAAGGCTGCTCCCGCCGATGGTCTTGCGTTTGGCTCCATCACCAAAGCCAAGATTACCTCCATCAAGGAGACGCAACTGAATGTCCAAATTGTCGACTATGACGTGCAGGGCCGGATCGATGTCTCCAACGTCTTTGACAAATGGGACGATATTGCGGACCCCAAGCACCCTCTCGCCACCTTCCACAGAGGCCAAGAGCTGCGCGTCAAGGTTGTGGGCGTGCACGATGCCAAGGATCACCGTTTTCTGCCCATTTCCCACAGATCCGCTCACTCCATCCTGGAGCTCACCGCGCGCCAGACTGACCTAGCGACCGATACACTAAAGGAACTCACAGTCGACTCCCTCAAGGTCGGACAGTCACACATCGCCTTTGTCAACAACATTACACAGCAATATCTCTGGGTCAACCTCTCCCCCTCTGTCCGTGGCCGCATCTCTGCCTTGGAAGCCTCCGACGACTTGTCTCAGTTGAACGACTTGGAAGGCAACTTCCCTCCCGGATCTGCGCTCAACGTCCGTGTGACATCTGTCAATCCCGAAAATAGTCATCTCGACCTCTCTGCCCGCTCTTCATCGTCCAAAGACATGGTTACCTGGGATTCGATCAAGGCCAATATGGTACTTCCTGGAAAGATTACCAAAGTCAATGAGCGACAGATCCTTGTCAAGTTTAGCGAGTCTGTATCTGGACCTGTTCACCTGCCCGACATGGCCGATAACTTTGACGAAGTCAACACTACCCAGTACCGTAAGGGTGGAATCATCCGCGTCTCTGTTGTCGATGTCGACAAGAGCAACAAGAGGCTGCGCCTTTCTATCCGCCCATCGCGCATCATGAGCTCCACTCTGCCTGTCAAGGATCAAGAAATCAGCAGTTTTGCTCAGCTCTCCTCTGGCGACATCATTCGAGGTTTCGTGAAGAATGTTACCGACAAAGGCCTCTTTGTTCTTCTTGGAGGTCCTGTTTCTGCTCTTGTCAAGATTTCGAACCTTTCCGACCGCTATCTGAAGGAGTGGAAGGATCAGTTCCAAATTGACCAAATGGTCAAGGGTCGCATCATTACCATCGATAATGCGACAAAGCAACTAGAAATGAGTCTCAAGTCGTCAGTTGTCGATGAGGACTACACACCTCCCGTCACCTATAGGGACATTGCCGTCGGCCAGGTTGTTACCGGCAAGGTTCGGAAAGTGGAGGAGTTTGGTGCTTTCATCCTGGTTGACAACTCGGCCAACGTCAGTGGTCTATGTCATCGCAGCCAAATGGCTGAGAAGCCTGTGCAGGATGCTACCAAGCTCTACAAGGAGGGCGATGCCGTCAAGGCCATGGTTCTGGAGGTGGATGTTCAGAAGCGCAGGATCAGCTTCGGCTTGAAACCCACACTGTTTGAAGATGAGGACACAGATATGGAATCTGATAACGGTGCTGCTCTTGATGCTCCAGACGATAGCGATGACGAGATAGCCGAGCTTGCTCTCCTCAAACTCATTCATGATCAAGCTAATGACGAGGATGAAGATGAGGATGAGGATGAGGAAACGGATGAGGATGAGAATGAGGACGATGAGGACGACGAGGGCGGTGAGGACGACGACGATGAGGACGACGACGAAGCTGATGGGGACGAAGACTCTGAGATGGAGGATGCCCCTGCTGGCGCTGGGCTGGGCGGTGGCAAGTCTTCGTGGACGGCCGATCCCTTCGCCGACTCAGGATCCGAATCAGAGAGCGACGAGCCGAGCAAAAAGGCTGACAAGACCAAGAAGCGCAAGAAGAATGAGATTGAGGTGGACAAGACTGCCGAGCTCGATACCAACGGCCCACAGACCTCGAGCGACTACGAGCGTCTGCTCCTGGGCCAGCCTGACTCGTCAGAGCTGTGGATCGCGTACATGGCGTTCCAGATGCAGGTGAGCGAGCTGCCCAAGGCGCGCGAGGTGGCGGAGCGTGCGATCCGCACCATCAACATTCGCGAGGAGACGGAAAAGCTCAATGTCTGGGTGGCCTACCTCAACCTGGAAGTGGCCTACGGAACTAAGACGACGGTTGAGGAGGTGTTCAAACGGGCGTGTCAATACAATGACCCGCAAGAGATTCACGAGCGTCTCGCCAGCATCTACATCCAGTCGGAGAAGCTCAAAGAGGCCGAGGCGCTGTTCGAGGCCATGATGAAGAAGTTTGGCGCCAAGGCGCCGAGCGTGTGGATGAATTATGCGCACTTTTTGCATGTTACACGCAACGACCCCGCGCGCGCGCGCGCCCTTTTGCCGCGGGCCTCGCAACAGCTCGGCGCCGCACAAGCCGTCACCATTGTGCCGCGCTTCGCGGCGCTCGAGTTTCACTCCCCCAACGGCGAGGCGGAACGCGGCCGGACCATGTTTGCGGGACTGCTGGACACGTGGCCGAAGAAGGGCGACCTGTGGAACCAGCTGCTGGATCTAGAGATGGGCGTCCTCGCGGGCGCCGGCGGCACGGCGGCGACTGACCCGACGGCCGTGCGCGACGTATTTGAGCGGCGGACTCGCGTCAAGGGTCTGAAGCCGCAGCAGGCAGAGAAGTGGTTCCGGAGGTGGACGGCGTTTGAGGAGGGGATCGATGCCAAGGGCAAGGGCAAGGTGACGGCCAAGGCGCACGAGTGGGCGGCGGCGTTCAAGGCGCGCAAGGAGGCAGAGGCCAAGGCGGAGGATGAGGAGATGGAAGAGTAGAAGAGGCATACATCGGTGTATATGAATTCTTTCGGTTTACTTTGTGGGTTTGTTTCATAGCTATTTTATGGGTAGGAAAAGTATGTCGCTCAACGAAGATAATTCTACTACATAGATTTACTGGTTTATGTTGATCTGTTCTGTGCTTCCGAAGCGTGTCTTGGTAGTGAAAAAGGAGATAATACTTTTATGATTATACGCTCAAGTGTCCATGTCTGGCACAATAGGACAAAGTGTGACCCTTTTCAGCAATAGCCTAAAGGTATCTAAGGAACGAAGTGAAGATACCAAAAGGAATAAATATCAACTTATGCGGGATCATCACCTGATTGATAGCTCAAGGCCTTTTCTAAGGTGTTAACTTCTGTAGATCCGCCCAATCGCTGAGGAATCATCCTTTAGGGTAATTGCCTAAAGCAGTATGTATTACGGCTCCAATGTGGAGTATCGACGACACGCACGATCGGGGTCTTGGCCTCGTGCGATGGTGGGCTTCGAGCACGTGCGAAACAGCCGACGGATAGAGTTCTCGAGATGACGAGACCAAGGCTGATTGACGAATTGATTTGGAATGTGGCCATGGTGGTGAGGGCATGGTCTGTAGGCTGCCACGGCGTTAAGATGTCTGTTGCCAAAACTTGGGCTGCCTGTTGTCGCGAGGACGAATTTTCGGATTTAACAGTCTGCCATGCACTGTCCTGACGTAATCTCTTTCATGGGATGTATCATGATTTTGGGGCTGCCTTTCCTGCATCAGACATTCGCTCGCCGTATCGCCAGGCTCCATTTCGGAAGCACGCGATCGTGGGGGCGTTGCTGAGAAGCAGAGCTCTCCTCGTCGGCGCAGTTTGCTCATGCATTGGTATCCAGCGACTTGATTCGTCGTGTGGTGCTGATAAGAAGAAAATGCCCAGTTTGTGCTATGTATGCTGTGTGGCTGCCAACTGTGGCTGCTGTGGTGATCAGCCTTCAAACCCCACGCTGTTGCAGATTTGATACAATGTTCATCGACAAAGACACGACGGCGATATCGGGCGACCGGCCCGTAGGCAGTGGACTTGTCGGAAGATCGCTTGGGGTCCGTGGAAACGCTACAAGTTTAGCTTCACCCAAGCCATGGCAAGTCTAGTCCGCTGGCAACGGCAGGGCACGCAATTTGGAAGAGCCTAGAGCCGCGATTCGACGCTGGGATTGATAATGCATTGAGCTCATTAGCACGGAATATGGCGTCGTGCAGTGTTGTGATGGCGGCCGGTCGATCACGTCGTACATCGTTTTTTGCGAAGAGGGTTTGCGTCTTTGCTGGACGCGAGCACGTCACCGGAAGCTGGTCTAGTGTGGTGGATCGGACCCTCGGTCCCGCAGGCGCCGGCGCTCCGTGAGTGGCTGGATTTACAGTGGAAGGCAGCGCTTGCTGCAGGGGAGGAGTCCACTGGAAAATCGAGAAATGGGGGTTTTATGGGGTTTCCGTCACCTGTAATTCGACTCTTCAATCACTGTAACTCGCTGTAGATGAAGCCCCCAGAAATGCACAATAAGGCGAGGTAGCGTCTGTCGACGCCGTCAGCCAGCCAGAACTGGCGTGGGCGGGCCGAACGGTGTTTAGCATCTCAAACCCAAGCCGTCTGTAACTTTTCTTTCTTATTCTCACATCTGGCATCTTGATAGTATCGCCATCCATTGTTTTCTTTTTTTTTTCCGCCGCATCTCGCAGGTCATCATGGGCTGTCGAGTCTGTCGCGCGCGCAAGGTGAGCATCGCAGAACAAACGGGCCAAAAAAAAGAAACACCCACATTAAATCTACACCACACACTAACGCCGCGGCCCTCTGGCCTCGCCCAACCTCCAGGTCAAGTGCGATGGCCGCCCCAACGGCTGCCGCAACTGCGAGCGTTTGCAGCTCGACTGCGTCGCCGACGACGGCAGCACCGCCCCGTCCACGTCTTCGGCCGCCGTCGCCGCCGCCGTCAAGCGCTCCTCCTCGGCCACGGCCGTCGCCCTGAAGAAGATTCGCACCTACCGCTCCTGCAACGCCTGCCGCCTCTCCAAGACAAAGTGCGACGGGGACCGGCCCAAGTGCGGCCGCTGCGTCGCGAAACAGGTCGAGTGCGTCTACGACGGCGGCGCCGCCCCCAGATGGACGCGCAACCTCGACCGTCCGGTGTCGACGGCGTTGTCGCATGCCAACGGGACCGATGCAGCCACTGGTGCGGCCGACGGCTTGCTGCGCGCGAGCGTCGAAAAGGAGCGATCGTCATTTCTCGCGGGAGAGAGACGCTTGCCGCCGCGGCAGGACGATACTCCGGCCAACTCGGACGGCGGAGAGCAGAGTGGTCAAGAGGGCAAGCCGAATGTGTCTATCCCGGACGGACAGTCTTGGTGTGTAGTCCCCCGTTTGCGCGCTGGCTCACGACGACGAATACTGACTCGATGTAGGCTCGTATCACCCAGCCTTCCCAGCGGCCGCAACTTGCGCCGTGTGGTTGACCAGTACTTTACAAACTTACATCCCCTGCGGTGCTTCGCCTTTGTTCACAAGCCCACGTTTATGAGACAGCTTGACAAAGGCCTGACCACCGACGATGAATCTGCCCTTTTGCACATTGTCTGTGCCCACGGAGCCAAGTACGCACATTCGCATCAAGAATCCATCACAAACACTGACATGTCTAGATTTCACGCCCTCAGCGTTGTCGGTAATCACGCCCGCGACACCAGCTTAATCTCGGCTGCTGGAAGTCACTGGGCCAAGCGCGCCGAGTATCTACTGCTCGCCAACTTTGGCAAGATATCTGTGCAAAGATTAATGGTAAGCATTATAAAGAAGAACAGGAAAACCCTGCAGCTCCACTAACTCGCGCAGACTGCCATCTTATTACACGAATTCCACTTTCGCCATGGCGAATACTCCCAGGCCCTGATGATGAGCGGCCTGGCCGTGCGCATGGCTCACGCTCTCAAGATCAACTCGGAGCATTCAGCTGACATCATGTGCTCTGACTCTGACGAAGCTGCCCCTTCCATCGTCTCCCGCGAGAGCCGCCGCCGCCTCATGTGGGCGTGCTACATCCTCGATGCCTGGGCGGGCAGCGGCATCGATCAGCTGACTCTGCTGCGAGAAAACGACATCAAGATCCAGTTGCCCTGCAATGAGAGAAACTTTGGTCTGAGGATTGCGTGCGTCACCGAGACACTCGGAGTCGGCCATGTGCTGCAATTTTTGCCCCCATCAGTGGTACCGCGCCGACCAGCCGAGAATATGGGCATCATGGCCTACTACATTCGCATTGTAACACTCTGGAAGAAGATTGTTCGGTACGTAATGGCGGACAGATGAAACTTGAGGTGCTAATAAAAACATGCAGATACGTCAATAGGTTGGACTCGCGTATTGACGCCAGCCTGCCACCGTGGCTGCCCGAGTCCGACTTTGCTGCCCTAGATGCCGATTTACGTCTGTGGCGCAGGGAGCTTCCAGACTTTGTTGAATATTCAGCTGAAACGATTTATGCTCGTCTTGACTCAAATCAGCTTGGCGCACTCGTTCTCATCCACTGTACCTACCACCACAACTACCTGGAGCTGTACAAGCTGTCCATGCCTGACCTCTTCAAACTGTCCAAACCCCTGTCCATCCCACCAGAGCACCAAGAATTCTTCCAGGCGGCGCAGTCCAACTGCTACCACCATGCGCAGCAGATTGCCGACATTCTGGCCGAGGCCGCCGACCACGGCGCCAGGCTGCTCTCGGACAGCCTGCTGCCGTACTTTGTCTACGACAGCAGCAGGGTCATGCTCTACTACGTGGCGCGCCTCCTCGACCCCAACCGGCTCGACGCGCAGGACAAGGTGCGCGATGCGATCCACGCAGTGGAGAGCAACAATCGCGTCTTGCGCATGATGGTCGCTCTGTTTCCCATTGCGCAATCTCTTGTACGTCTCCCACCACCTCCCCTACCCACTCGAATCGTCGAGAACTAACATGAGTAGTCGACCACCATTGAGCGATGGCTGTTTAAGCTCAAGCAGGCGACAAACAGAGAGGACCTTTTGAACAAGCTACAGTTTGAATCGCGTGCCGACATTCCCGGCGCCGTGTTGTGAGTAACCCGGCAAAGAAATGGCGTAATTGACCCCCCTCAAAGAGAACTCGGCTAACCGCATTTCCCCAAGGCCCAACAGCCCACCGAACAGCCCCAACGACAACAGCGATCTCACGCTACCGTCAATTTCGCTGCACTCGCTCGCACGCACCGGCGTCGGCGCCCGGCGCGCCGCCGACCGCTCGTCCGCATCCACGCCGGGCATGACGTGGAGCGCGCCATCTGCGTCGCCCGCAAGCTCCACGTCGTGGGACCACGTCAACGCCGCGCACCAGCTCGCGGGCCTGAGCCAGGACGTCGCCCCGGCGCGGTCAGGCCTGCAGCACGAGCGCCCCGTGGCGGTGCAGCAGCCGGTGCCGTCGCCGCGACGGCCCGCGCCCGCAGCGCCCATGTACGAGGCGCTGGACCTCGACGACTTGCAGAATTTCCTGAGCTGGGACATGTACGGCATCCGGGACATGGGCGACCCAATTACCGACGAGGGCGTGGACGACCTATCGATGCAGGCGTGGGCTGGCGCCATCTGAGGGCGGCTAAGGCGTGCTCCGGATGGCGACGATGGACCGGCCGATGGCACCATCCGGAGAGTGGAGACGGTTGGCCGACTAGCCGAGGATCGGACCCTCGCGCGGGTCGTCGCTTGTAATGATGTTTATGCTTCTCATGGATGAAGATGATTGTTTTCGTGCTGAAGGGAAAAGGCAGATTGTTGACGAGGCGTTTTGATAATTGCCGATACGGCTTATGTGGCGGTGGTGTTGGTGTGTCAACGTCGTTCAGAAGGTGCAGTGGGCATTATATGCAACAGTTTGTTGCATTTCTGACCGAGTTGTAACGATTTATGGCGCATATTTCTCTTTTCTTTTAGTTTGCTCTTCATTTCGTTGTCATTCCTTGACGAGTTTGAAATCAGTCTTGTTAGTTTGGTAGTGTTGCCGTTTGGGTATACAGAACACACGAACTTGGGCGAGTTCATGGCGTATCGCCAGAGACGACACTACTCTAGACTATGGTTTGGGTAATGATGAACAATTCAGAAACCAGCCATACCAATCTTTCGGCTGAAAACGATTTTTTTCTTCTTTTTTTCTTCTTTTTTTTTTTGCACACAGTATACCAACATGTCCCCGTACATTCGTCGTCGCGGTGCTGATGGAAGGGTGAGCCCGAAAACAGCCCCACAAAAATTCTTTCCAAGAAACTTGAACAACTTTTTCTTTTCCACCTTGAAAACCCCCGCCATCACCGCCTTTCAATATACCCCAAATATCTAACAAATCCGATACCGCGCGCGCGCGTGCGTGAGACAACTTGGAAAAACAAGAAGAAGAAGAAAAAATGGCGCAAGGAAACATCAAAATGTCCGGCAAGCCCAAGGCCGCCAAGGCTGTGCACTCAAAGCGCCAGGCCTCCAAGGTGACCAAGGCCGGCAGCAAGCAGTCCAAGGACACGCTCAACAAAAAGTTTACGTCGGGCCTCACGGCCAAGACGGAGGCGCTGCTGGGCGAGCGTGCCGGACACCTGGAGCTCATTGGCAAGGGGAAAAAGGGAAAGAAGCTGACGCAAAAGGGCGGCTCCAGAAAGTTTGGCTAAACTGAACGTTTCTACATTTTTCTTTTTTCCTTTGGTGTTTGATGGCATGATAACACGGCGTTTCCGGGCTTTTTTTTCTTCTTCTTTTCATTACGACGGCTTCTTTTTCTTCTGCTCGTTAGCTGATTCTTCCTCAATCATTCGTTTACAATTGTGCTCGTCTCGTCTTCCCTCTCAGCATCTGCCAAGGTCAAACTCCCGACCTTGGGCGACACACGTCAAAATCTCCCGCACGATCGCCGCATCCCTCTTCACGTCAACGCGCCAGTTGGACACTGCAATACGCGCCGCTTTTCGACCCCTCCACGTCGTCCCGCTGACGTACAGCTGCCGCGTGTCGTTTATTTTCGCCACCAGCGTCTCGTTGAGCGCCGCGTCCGCTGCCCGAAACAGCACCGATATAAAAAACTCGTCTTCTGCGTGGTCATGTTCCGGCAGCAGTTCATAGTCGGGCGAGTCGCGCAGAAACGCGGCAATGGCGCGGGACAGCTGCGTCATGGCGCCGAGCAGCGCGGCGAGTCCCGGGCGGCCCTCGGAGAGGAGCACCGCGTACACGGGGAGCGCGCGGAAGCGGCGCGAGTTTTCGATGCCCATGTTGAGGGGCGACGGGATGCTGGAGGTGGTACCGCTGGAGGATAGATAGGAGGCGTCGGGGTTGGTAAAGACGGCTTGCATAATGGTGGGGGACTTGCAGAAGAACATGCCGCAGTCGTAGGGCTGCGCCGCGCGGGTTAGAGGCGGGAGAAGACGGGGGATAATGAATACAATGATGGCGACCAGGGAATACCATACCACGTTGAGAAGTTTATGCCCGTCAATGGTGATGCTGTCGGCGAGCTCGATGCCGTCGAGGCGTTGATGCAGGACCTTGTACTGGTCCGTCTGCTCCAGCGCACGCGCAAACACGCCGAATGCTACACCCCCCTCAAAAGCATTAGTCTCGACACCTATCACGGCTCGTTTGAGAAACCATTTTTAAATACCTCCATCCACATGAATCCAAGCACCGTATCGATCCGCCAGCGCCCTCACCCGCTTCCACTCGTCGATGCCCTGCAGCGCGTACCGGCCCGTGTTCACCTCCCCCGCGCTGATGGCCAGGATCGTGGCCACGCCCGGCCTCTGCATCGCCGCCTCTGCCGCGTCCATGTCGAACCGCCACGGCTCCTCCTCGGACAGCCGCAGCTCTCTGACGGCCCGCCGGCCCAGCCCCACGACGCTCGCCGCCTTGCCGAGCGAGCTGTGGCCCATGCTCGTCAGCACCTGAATCTCGTCTACGCCCGCCGCCCTCGCCGCCGCCAGCAGCCCCATCTCCCCCACCACGATTCTTCCTTTCTCTTCCTCGCCGGCCGCCGCCGCCGCAAGCTTCTTCCCGATGACGTGCTCGCGGCCGCACGCCAGCCCGAGGACGTTGCTAGCCGTGGCGCCGGTGGTAAGTGTGCGACCGCGCCAGCCGCCGTCGTCGTCGTCGTCCGGTGGCGGCAGCAGCCGCAGCAAGCGCGCGAGCATCTCGAGCGCGGCATCCTCGACGGCCGTGGCGACTGTCTGCGTCGGCAAGTGCACCTGCACGTTTTGATCAAGCGCCGAGACGACGTTGTCGGCCCACTCGGCGAGCGGCAGGGCGCCGCCGGTGACGAAGCCCAGGTAGCGCGAGGACGCGTTTTGCCCAGTCAGCGCGGGGGCAATGTCGCGGGCAATGTGCAGGGCGACGGCGGAGGGCGCGGCGCCGGCGAGGTAGGACGGCGACGAGGGGTCGGGGAGAGAGGCCTCGGCGGCGCGGATGGTGGTGAGCGCGGGGAGGGTGGGGGGTGCGGAGGAGGAGGAGGAGGAGGAGGAGGAGGAGGTGGTGGTGGAGGAGAAGAACGGGGCGTGGCGCTGGGCGAAGCGCGGTTCTTGCGCGGTAATGTTAAAAAGGTTGTCCATGGTTTTTGAACACGGTTGCTCGATTGGTAGTTTTTTTTTTTATAAAAAATATAAAAAAAAGGGGGGAAAGTAAGGGTGGTGAAGAAGCAGGGCAAGGCTGGGCTGTGAGGATATAAGCTTGCGCCTTACGGCTTACATGGAGGGTCCCGGCAACCCCACTACGGAACACGGGCCGGTCGACGGCACGGATGATGACGGAGGCAATGACATATGGGAAGCGGTTTCACAAGATTCGGTTTGGACCATGTTGATGAGCAATGCCCCCAAGATTAGACGTGCATTTTCTGTTGACCTATACGCTCCACGTCGATTCGGTTATGCATGAAACTGGCCCATGGCATTGAGCAGAAGTTGTGTCCCGGGTAGATGGCACTGGATGGGGTTGTCTTTAATAAACGATAGGATCCGCTCGTAGGATGATGCTCGGATACAGGTTTCAATTCAACGAGTGTCTATTTACAAAATCTCGATCTGAAATCTAACCACTGGCCTATATTTTTTTTTTTTTTTTTAAAAAACATTTGCAGCGTGTATATAGACCGCCCATAGTGACGGTGCGTTTGATGGGCTATTTTGCCACTGGCCTATGCACCTCGATAACCCGAATCTCCCTGTTGCTCTTTTGAAAACTCGAACAAGCAAAAGTCGCGCCCGCACATTCCAATCAAGTATTTCCAATGAAGTATTTTCTCTAGAAAAAGACAGATGCCACGGCCGTCCCGATTTGCGCCTCGCAAGCCGCCAGTCTGCGACCTTTTTTTCTTTTTAGTTTCTGCAACATGTCCACCGGACTCGCAAGTTCCATCCCAAACGCCCAAAGACAAGAAGATATAAGAGCAGTAACACAGTAGAAGCAAATGCAAGGCGTATAAGACATTTCCTTGCAAAATAAAAATAAATAACAGATGGCCCAACAAAGTGCAATATGATGGCTTGGCTGTGGGTTCCTCAGGTTATATTTTTATTTTAAAAAAGGGCCTGCTGTAGAACCGTGTCTACAGACAGACGACAGATGTAGCGCATGCATCTTTGATACTTGCGCAATAGCGATAATATGGCAACGCGAATTTTCAAATATCAGCTTTTGGCCCTGCATTTTCATGCGTGCCGTATTTAAGAGGTGTGGTGAAGCTGCGGGTGATGGGAGTTAGCGTCGAGCTTCCAGGGCTATTAGGTAGTTGACCATGCTGATTGTGGCAACGTGATTCATACCAAGAAAGGACTTGCTGCTGCTGAAATTCAAACGAGAGCTAATAAGCAAAGTCGGGCGGATGGGACTGGTTCCCAAATGTCCCCCTTCGAGAATGCAACGAGTTGGTTGAAATAAAGCCAGTGGCATATAAACTGAACTGGTGCATGACCACATATCGCCATGCACCGGAGCGACTGACGGGTCAGATATGGTCGGTAGCTTGAGCCCAGCTTCTAGACCACTGAAGGGGCCAATATTCGTCAAACGTGTCGGGTATGCTGCTATAAGCGTCGGGAATGCCGCCATGTAACGCAAACTCAGTCGTAGCTTGACACGGCGGCCAGTACCAGTCAATTTCGGGCGTCATCGCACTGCCCAGATCCGGCAGCGCCGCCGCCTCCTCCTCCTCCGGTGTCCTCGGCCCGCAAGCTCCTCGATCCTCGCTAGTATTACTACTACTGCTACCGGCCATTGACGACGGCGGGTCCGAGCTGGAGCTGTCCCGTTGCCGGCTCTGCTTCATCACCAAGCTGTCCTTGATCGTGGCCAGTACAATCTCGGCATCGCTCTCGTCCTTGAGACGGGAGACGACGCGCACCAGCTCCGCGGGGCACAGCTGTCCGAGCATCTGCACCACGCCCGGGATCGACTCCCTCGAGACCTTGGAGGAGAGCAGCGTGTCGCGGTATGTGCACGTCACCGCCTTGGCCTCGCAGGACGAGCACGCAGGGCGTTGGCCGTCGCACTAAATGTTCAAAAAAAAGTTCAACGTCAGGGGTTAGCCGCGGGGGTGGAAAGTTGGTGGGGGATGGAGGAGGCGGGCTAGTAGACTTGATTACCCTGATCTTCTTGAGCCGGCAATGATGGCAGGCGATACCTGTCGGGCGTCGTCGCTTCATTGCTGGATACGACGGCGAGCGTTGCTGGCCGCGAGCCGCCTTTGGCTGGAGGGGCCGTCCTGGTTCAATGTCCCCCATCGCTGGAAGCCTAAAAGCTCTTTTCGGGGGAGGTGGAAATGCCGGGCGATTCGGCGTCTTTTTTCGCAGGCGCAACTAGTTTAGCTTTGGGACTCGGTATAACTCGAAAAGTTCCTTTTGCATCGACAAGAAAAAAGACACTGTTGCCTCGAGGCCTCCCTCTGCGTCGGGAGGACAAGAAGGTGAGAGCAGAAGAGCCCTGAATCCGATGCGATGGACCAATGAAAAGCCCCGAATGTGTCGGAGCCAACGTCCGGAGTATCCTGACCAATCAGAGGGACCCGCGGATGATATGGTCCCGTTTCCCAAAAGTTGCTGAAAGTGAACCCTGGTCGCTGTGCCGCTCGTGGGTCGAGTGGCTGCAGCATTTCGGTAGCCTTTTTGCCGAATTGTGCGGCTGATGAATGAGCGGAGGCGGTCTGCGATACTTTTGTTTCAAGTTGAGAATATGGACTAAATTCATCGAAAACGCACAATTCATTGTTGCGTAAATCTGGGGTAACTAGCCTGTGGGCTCATCGGCGTGCCCCAGAGTTATCCATGGCAAATCAGCTAAACTAGCGCTGTTCCTACAAAGCCAGGGTAATTAAGCGTCTTGTCACCCATTTACTTTTTATTAATCGTATTCGCCCTTTTATGCTTTTTACATTATATACACAGCACACTCAAGTAGAGCGGAGAAAAGGACTTGTGTGCTCTACACTACACACATGAGCGGCGTGTCAAAGCAGTCTTCCCACCCAGTTTTGCCAGAGTCCCAAAAAGGCCGCAGCTTTCGAATCGCAGTGATGAAGCAGGCCGACGTGTTGGGCAACCTCCATATCGACAGGAGCGACTTTTCGATAAAGTCCTGGTCCTCTGGCGAGCCGTCTGCGAGCGCCACGCCCGCGACAATGAGCGGCCAGCAGAGCGACGTGGTGTGCTTGAGCTGGTCCCAGGACCGCCGCGTGAGCGCCAGCAGCTCGTCGCGCTGCCGGGCCCTGATGAGCGTGCCGTGTGTGGCCGTCTGCTCTTCCCCTCCCAGCCCCGAAGCCGGCCCCACGCAGCACGAGGCAACGGCCGACGGCGGAAGCGTCATGATGCCGTAGAGCTTGACCGCAATGGCGTAGATGCGCCCAACCTTGGCTACCGTGTCCC
Organism: Beauveria brongniartii; assembly: GCA_030782485.1. Lineage (NCBI taxonomy): Eukaryota > Fungi > Ascomycota > Sordariomycetes > Hypocreales > Cordycipitaceae > Beauveria > Beauveria brongniartii. The sequence goes on from JARJPP010000272.1 coordinate 20,274, forward strand.
TCTTGTCTATGAACTCGGGCCCCGCTGCCCAATCATCCGCATCGAAGCGGGCTATCGAGGCAAATATGCACCGCACCTGCTGCTCTACTACGACGATTGTCTTTTCAAGCTTGCCCATTTCCTTTTCCGTTTGGGCCAGGGCCGCTCGTAGCCTGGAAATGTGAACCATGGCAATGGACAGCTCCGTCGGGCACTGCATCGAGGTGCTGTAGGCGGATTCGAGAATGGAGACGAGCTGATGATCTGCATAGTCGTCGAAGCCATGGACTTGCTGTCTCGCAGGGCTCGTCGTGTTGACATTGATGGCGATGCTGTTTACCGAGCAGACCAGTCAGAAAAAAAGAGAGGAGAAAGAGAGATCAAGAACCGAGAAAAGAAGAAAAATATTAAAAAAAAAAAAAAAAAAAGGAAAAAGAGGAAGAAGCCAAACTTACACTAATACATGATTCAGGCAGTAATATGGAGGCTCTGGCTGGTCAAGCATCGCCGCTATGCCGCCTCGGTGTCGGATATACTCAAAGAACGCTCCAAGATGCGCCTGCCAATGCGATCGCTCAACGTAGAGGTCGAGCACAAGCAGCTGGTCGATGCCGTAGAGGACGCGCCGCCACTCGGTGCCGTCGCCGCCGCGGCCGCGGCCGCCACCGCCGGCGTCCTGGATGTGCTGGTTGACAATGGTGATGCTGGAGCTGAGATAGCGCGAGTAGGTGGTCCAGACGCCCGCAAAGGCCGGGTGGTGGCCGGGCTGGATGAGCACGCCACGGGCCTTGGACGCGCGTGATATCTGGTCCCCGATCACCTGCGAGATGAAGCGCGAGTTGTGAAAGGTTTTGGCGTGGAATTCGGGATGCCCTCCGGAGCGCACCTCGGCGCTGCGACCAGGCACGACGACTTGAAAGTCTGGGGGGGGCAGAAAGTCAGTCGAGAGCCACACACAAAAACATGCAAAACATGAAAGAAAAAAAAGGGAGAAAAAAAAAGTAGAATATATATATATATATATACGTACAGTAGCGCATTCCCTCTTGCAGGTCCCAGTCTGGAGGTTCCGTCTCAATGTTCATGTGATGTTGGTGCACGCTACCCAAGGACAGCAAAGCAGTCGTCTCGCTGCGACGATGCGGCGGGCTCTCTGGCGGCGTCTGCAGCATGTGGTGACGACTGCCACTGTCGAAAGTGTTCTTGCGCGACTTGCCCGGCGACGACGGCGACGAGGGAGTCTGATAGCCGCGACACGTAACGCGACTCGATGCGCAGCGCCGACAAATTGGCCTCTCCTCGTCACACTTGACGCGGCGTGCTCTGGACGCCCCCCCCCTGTATGTTAGAATTTGGATTCTTTAATGTTTAGGTCTGACAGAAGAACAAACTGCGGGCAGCATCAATCCACCCCAAGCTCTCTTCTAACATTGATGGGCAACAGAGAAAAAAAAAAAAAGACACATTCAGACAGAGTAACTGGAAAAATAACAAAAAAGAAACAGAGGATTAACAAGATGTGTGTGTTCAAACGTACCGACATGTAAGACAGCCTGTCCTCGCTCGCGGCGCCCATCGCCTTCGCCGCACCGCTCCCGTCTGCGTGCGACCAAGTGGTGCCTCGGGACCGCCCGCGCCCGTTATTAGATCCAAGCTGCTACTGCTGCTGCCTCCCCCCGTGCTGCGCGGCGAAAAGTCGAGCAGGATCTGGCAGGCCATGACTTTTTGGAACAATGATTGATGATGGGCCTTTTGGGTAGGATCCGCGATGGGGGGGGACAGAGCAAAAATACTTTTGATGGGGGGTGGGAGAAGGGGAAGCAGCGCCAAGCGTGTCGACGAGGCTGCGATTCCGGGAAAGCCATTTGTGGCGTTCTTTTTTTTTTTTTTTTTTTTTTTTGGTTTAAAAAAAGTGCCCGACGCCGCAGGCAAGGGTTCTTGTGCGGCGTTGCGTGCGGTGCCGGTGCGGCTGGGCTTAGTTATGGCCATGGCGCGCGGGTAAACTAGTATGGCTTGTCCGTATTAATCGACTTGTCACATTATGAAACGAGACCTGCAGGAGGGGGGACGGCGTAATCATTGTCGTTTTCCGTACTAACTACAAGGTTGTACTTGGAATCATTCAAGTTTTGTTAACACATGATCTGCTTGTTTTGAAAGACAAAGCAGATGCAGTTCTTTGTACGATTGACTGACCGCTGGCCGAGACAATAATGGCATAAATACAAACCACCACAAGGGGTGCCACCATGAAATGGCATATCCTACATCCTACAAGGAACGCTCATCATCGCCCCCTACGCAAGCGGCGGTACCGGCTCATCAAAACAGTCGTCCCATTCTGTTTTGCCAGAGTCCCAGAAAGCCCGCAGCTTCTGCAGACACAAGATTGGCCCGCATCGCGAAAGCCGGCTCATCCACATGTCCAGCAGAGCCTCTGCGACGAATGCGCGATCCTCGGCGCTGGCGCCATCCCCGCCGAGCGAGACGCCCGCGACCGTCACCGGCCACGCGAGAGCGAGCGCCGTCCTGAACCTCCCCCGAAACCGGTACAGCATGTCAAGCAGCTCGCACCGGTGCGCGATGCGCACGCTGTCATACATGGACATGCCCGGCAAGCGCTGGTAGCCGGCCGCTCCGGCCCACGACACCGTGGCCGAATGGGGCAGCGAGAGGACGCCAAACAGCCGCGCCGCAACTTGAAACATGTGCGAGACTAGCGTGGAGGAAATGACGGCTTCCCCCGCCGGCTTGGAATTTATTAACTGTTTAAAGGCCCAGGCATTGTAGTCAAAAGCGCCGATCCGGTCAAACAAGTCTCGCAGCTCCGTGTTGAGGCTGATTTTGGTGCATCTGCCGTCGGCGATTCGGCCACGGAGCTGAGTCAGGTTCTTGACGATGACGAGTAGCGGCGGCGGGCACGCGAGGTCCGGACTCGTATCGAGCGCCGAGAGAAGCAGAATGTCCTCGTCCGTGTATGCCTCGAAGCCACGGAGCTGTTTGCTCGCCGGACTAGTCGTGTTGGCGGCAATGGCAATGCTAATTGCGGCGGGTTAAAACAAGGTTTTAGTTCCGGTCCCAAAGGCGGAAAAAAAAAAAAATGCAGATACTATGCTCGTCAAAGGGTAGAGAGGAAAAAAGCATACACTAATATCGACCACTGCGTGCTGTTGATGTAGCCATCATTTTCTCGCATCAGTGCTCGCACGCCGCCCATGTGTTGCACCAAGGCGAGATAGCCAACAAGGTGCGGACGCCACGTGGACGCATCCACAATCAGATCAAAGTACAGCAACGTCAATATCCGTCGAAGAGCCTCCTTTTTGCTGCGGGACATCATCAGGCCCTTGTCTGATGATATGCCTCTGTTCAGGGCAGAGAGTATCTGAATCATGTGGCGCGAGTGGGTAGCCCGGGCCCCGTCGACAGAGGCATCCTCGCGGGCGCGGAGCAGCCTGCCGCGGGCCCGGGACGCGTCGGCGATTCGGTGACAGCTGACGTCGACGAGGAAAATCGGGCGATTGGGGCCGTGGCACGGTGGTAAGCCGGTGAAGGGAGGAGCCATGAACTGCTCGTCGCAGCACGGCAGCACAAAGACTAGGTCTGGTTTTCAAGCAAGGGTGAGCAGAAAAACTCAGGAGAGGGGGGGGGGAACAGGCAAAAGAGTTGGGGATGTAGGAGCGAAACATACAGTATCGGGCCGCTTCCATGCATTCCCAGTCTGGGGGCTCTGGCTCGTCAATGTGTTGACGCCGGGCGACGACCTCCTGGACGAGACCCCGGACGCACTGGGCGTCTGTCCTGGCGTCTTGTTTCGATTGACGCGCAGCGACCGCGGTGAGCATGTCTGGGTCACTGCCAAAGTCGTAGCCGCGACACTCGCGTCGACTGGTAGCGCAGCGGCGACAGGCGGGCTTTGTCTCGTCACATTTGATGTGGCGAGCGCTGTATCGCAATACCCCCAACCAGAACTTGTCAGCGCTGATCAAGGAGAATCCCCTCCCCTCCCCTCCCCTCCCCTCCCCCCTCGTCTTACCCTCCACTATGCAATGTATGTGGGAGGATTCGAGAATACGAACCGACAAGTGAGGCATCCCGTCCTGCCTCTGGTGGTCCATCGCTTCTGGCGGATGGTGCCCTTGTTGGTCAGCTCGGTGCCCACACCGGCGCCGCCGACCTCGCTGCCGCCGGGGTCATTGGTGGGTGTCATGGAGGCATTGGGGCCCGCCCCCAGAGCAGCCGAAGCGCCTGCTGTCAAGCTCGTTCTTGATGTTTGTTTTTTTCTGGTTGGGTGAGGCTGAAAATCTAAATCGCAGGAGCTGCAAGTCGGCGCCTGGAGAGGGAGGGGGGCCGACGGCTGTGCGTGCGATTGAATCCACCAAACTCCCGCGGGGAGCTAGATCCTTTGATCCCTGCCACTGGATTACGCCACTGGAAAATACATATTGCGAGGGCATGCATGAGGGGTGGGGGGCTCTGGGTGTAACTCTTGTGGTTTGTATTGCATATTTCACCGCTGAAAAGTGATCCGTTTGATGAGTATCACGACGGGTACGTTTACCATGGCAAGAATGGCATCCAGCACATACCCAGCATAGAACAAAAATTCTTCCTGTCTGGCAAAAGAAAGAACTAATGCATGCCGAAAAGGTAGAAATGGGATAACATAGTATATAGGTTTTTTTTTTTGTCGTATATTCTCACGATTTTTCCAGCAGTTCTAATGTTCTATTCATATGCTGGCCTACATCGACACGTCTCATGCACAACATTTCCGCATCAATGCAACCCTTAAACCTATCCCCCTCTTCCCTTAAAAATTGTACAAACATGCCTGCAGGCCCCGACCCACGTCTCTGGAAGTACTCGATTCCATTCCCGATCGATCCGGCGCAGTTGCAGGCTGCCGATGGCGCTCGCTAAAAGCGGACGCATACGCGGGCGTCTGGTATTCGCCCGCGCGCCAACTTTCTCACTGTATAAGTGCTTTATTTTTTTTATTTTTTTTTGCCCCTTTTCAAATCCCATCTTTTGACGTTTATAGCTTGGCCGACTCGGTGACGGAGCCAATCTTGAAGCGTTCGCCGTACTTTGCCAGGACGCTCTCGCCGTGGTACTTCCAAAACGCCTTGGTGGCGTCCTTGCCGCCCATGCGCTGAATGACGCGGGCGCCGCCAGGGTGTTCATCGACAAAGCCTGAGGAAAGAAAAAGAAACCGAGTTAATAATCATAATTTAGAACTGATGGTCGGTTTTGTTCAAGTTGATTTGCAGGATGGGGGTTGTAGTCGGTTGCCGAGGTCGCAGAGCGGGCGGGCCAAAGCTTGTGACGCGACCGCGCGATAACCAAGACTTGCTTCACTCCCCAAAAGACCATGTCGCATAGGCTTGTTTGTGGTGGCATTTACTTACTGGTCACATCGTAGACGTTGCCCTCGATAATGAGCCACAGACCATTGTCCTTGTCCTTGTGCTTGCTGACCTCGGCGGCGGCGAATGTCTTGGACATGATGGCGGTGTTTTTTTTTTGGGGTTGGGTAGAACGGGACTGGCGGTGGCTGGTTATTGACTCGGAAAATGTTGACAGTAATTGCGAAATTGTACAAAATGGTTTTGCAATTGACAAAGTGTAGAGTAAAGGGTAGAAAAGAGAACACAGTCGTTGCCCTTAAGAAGCAGCGGCCAGTGGTATGACGGAAGCGCACATTAACCTCGGCTCGGTCTAGGCCCCCCCCCCCCCCACAGCAAACGCTATCAGTTGCCAACGGGACAATGGCCGCCAGACGCACAGAGTTTCCCGCTAAAATGCTAATGGGACGTCATTTGCCGTCCGCTGGCCTATGAGCGCCTTGCTATTCGTAAAAGCCCCCTTTGCGCCCGTTGCGGGGGTGGTGCTCCCCAGGCAATCATGGCTTGTGCTGACCAGGCATATAGCCGTAGAGGTAGTTGGACGATGCTGATGTACTCGGGTCTTATTTACTAACTAGTGCAAGCAGTAATTTAGAAACTCCCGAAATCCTCCACCGATGTGATTGCTTCAAGTTCTCTAGAGTCTAATGGTCTCTTGTTGCGACAGCTCTATACGCGTGATTGCTTCACGTCTTCCAAGTCTAATTGTCTCTTGTCGCGACAGCTCTATACGCGTGATTGCTTGACGTCTCCCAAGTCTAATTGTCTCTTGTCGCGACAAGTTCTCTTACGTTTGTAGGAAATGGTCACGCCATTGTGTCGGGCCGGGGCATTTCAGACCGTCTTTGCTTCATCGCATAGCGGAATCTTCGTGCGAAAGATTCTGTTCCCTTGCAGTCGCTCTGCTCCCGCTTCGCCAAGGCTTCCGGCATAAGCTTCTTAAGCCTTGCAACTCTATGATTATTCTGTAGACGATGCACAATTAGTTTTTCTTCTTCTTCCCATTCTCCTAGAAAGAGTTTTTGGCAAGAAAAAAACACAACAAAAGAAGAAGAAGAAAAAACATACCGACGGATGCGTGCTCAGCACCTCTTCAATCTCCTGGCCGTGCTTGCTCATCCGCTTCCAAAACCCAATCGACGCGCGCGGGTCGTAGCACGCCTCCGCCATCATCATCAGCCCAATGTGATCAGCCTCGTACTCGTGCGTGCGGCTCATTGGCAGCTCAACCATGAGCGTCGGCAGCACAAACGCGCCCGTCGCCGTCCACATGGCAAACAGCGCGAGCCCCGGCAGCGCGCCGGCCAGGAAGAAGAGGGCGCCCGTGGTCAAGTTGCCCACCCACGCGAGCGACAGCCGCTCCGCCGTGTGCGACGCCGTCTGGTGCGCAATCTCGTGGCCCAGCACCGCCGCCAGCGCGTCCTCGTTGCCGCACATGTTGATGAGCCCGCTAAACACAAAGACTTTGCCGCCGGGCAGGACGAATGCGTTGGCCTGAGCTGCGGGGGGGTTCAATGTCAGCGTCTGTCTGTCTGTTCTGCTTGTCCCTCGTTGCTCTCAATCTTCTTTCTCTTGACGCCCACCACCTCCATCTCACCCCCTTCAGGCAAAGAGGAGAAAAAAAAAAAAAAAAAAAAACTCACCATCATCTGCAATGACGTAAATCTCCCAATTCAAATCCGCCAACCCGCTCACGGGAATCAGCCGCCTCATGACATTCTTGACAATCCGCGTCCTTACGTCCCTTTCCGACAAAATCACCCCGCCCGCATCGTAGACTTGCTTGAGAATGCTTTCGACCGGCTGCGGGTTCATGCGCTCCGCAATCTCATCCGACAAAAAGTTGAACCGCGTGCGTCCCGTCAGCGGCACCGTCTGCGAATTCCACACGTAAAACGCCACCGCCGCCAGCATCACCGCCGCCACTGCCGCTTTCGACTGCGGCCCGGATGCTGCCTCGCGCGCCGTCCGACGCAGCGGCGGCGGCGGCGGCGGTGCTCCTGATGAGCCCCCGTCATCATCGTCGTTGTAGCCTCTCGGGCCGGGCCGGTACCCCGCCTCGCTCCAGGCATCAGGGCGCCGCCGCGGCCGTTGAAAGTCGGCCGGCCTTTCCCATGTGCCCGTGACGTGCTCTGGCTGCTGCTGCTGCCGCTCGCCCTTGTCGCCGTGTGGATATAGAGGGCCGCGGCCCGGTCGTAGTCGAGGACTCGAGCTGCATAGCGCTCTGCGGGGGGTGGTCGGAAGCAGCACGCATGCGAGACAGGGCTCAACAGGGGTGGTGGCTGCGGTCGTTCGCGACGGAGCCCGCAGCAGGCCAACGCGGCTTGCGCGGGCCAGTCTGACCGTTGCATACATCTTGAATCGGGTTGATTTTCGATGTCGCAGGGCAAAACGACGGACGGCAATCGAATTGAGAGGATGTGAGAACTAGTTAGTTGAGAAGCTCTGGGAGCGACTTCGGCCAGGCCGTCGCACAGAGTTTAGTGGGGCTGCCCGTCTTTGCCTGACTCGTCGCTGTTGGCCAGCTTCGTACATCTTGACGAGATAAGGAGACATGATGAGTTGTAGATGAGTGAGATTTCCTATAATGTCTTGAAACCTAATACTTTCAAATTTTGGGTCCACGTGCATTATACTGTTGCATAACTAATAGTTGTGCGCCATAGTAGACTAAACGTCAATAATAACGACTCAACTAATACACTACCCGGGCAATAACTTTTCACTTCGCTAGCATTCCTTGTTAGTCTCTCTTCTACTTGGTCGCTACAACGGAGGCTTACAACTTTCGTTGCAGCCGTGAGAATATCAACGTAGAGTCTAGTATAGCAATCAGCGCTTACAACACTACGCTGTCATTACCACGCCTGACTCTACCTTTGCCTTTAGCAGGATGCCTAAAATATATAACAAGTTTTTCTGTGGCATTAGAGGGCTTTCTCCAAGCACCAAATTTGAGACGTTGTCGCTTATTATATACGAATTAGGACTCCTGCGTAGGCTAGATCTTTCGCGACTCACCAGTGCAATGGCCAACTGGCGGTGTTTCAGATTCAAAGTCAGCTTCTCGAATGATGCGTTTCTTTATTGGGGATTGCATTGTATGCCTCTAATAGGCTAAATGTCATATCTAGCCATCAGTAGAGCTGTCAGTCTCCTTGGCAATCTTGGCAACTCTTTGCTACCATATTCATCCTCAAAGTCCGGTTCGATTACTAGGCTTTCCATCGTTTGACGAGATTTCCGTTTATTCTTTTCAGTTTTCTTCGCCAATATAGGCGCTACTCGTTTTCGTACGGTTTACGTCCCCAAACAACCCAAATTGGCATATATGAATGTATACGCGGGTCGGAAAATTCACGTCTCACATCGACCAAGGCGACCTGCCACAAAAAAATGTTAGTTGGTACACCATAGTCGCGAAGCACTAAAAGACGAAAGACGTACCTCAATCTCCTCTTGCGTTCTGTTGAATGCCTTTTTAAACATGCTAAACGAGAACCCCGACAGGCCAGTCGAAAAGTTTCTCTCCCACATGCGCCCGATATCCTTGAGTCTTTCGTCCTTTGGCCATGCATTCGACGGCATCTTGAAAATCTGCTCCTGCACATCCACAAACCCCACGCGCTCATAGACCTCGCAAAGCGTGTGCGCTATCATGGTAGGCCGGTCGCAAATGGCTCCGGCCGTGGCCATGTCGTGGAACCAGCGGCTCAGCGCCGAGTCTTGGGATAGCGTGTCGTCGTCGCTGGTTATGATGCTGTCGAGTTCTTGCGATTCAAACCACCCGCCCGGTTGCAGGTTTTCAAACGCCTGCTTGGCAATCTGTTCTTCAAAGGACGACCAGCAGCCTGCTGTCACTCGTGTATGGATGTAGTCGTACTTTTGCGAATACTCCCAGGGCTCCGATCTAAAAACAGCTCGTGCATTAGCCCTTTTTAGCCCCTTGCTTTGTTCGTGCGACGACGTGACAGGCACGGGCACTCCTCTGGAAGCAGAATTTGAACTTACGAGTCCTCAACAAAGAATGATACATTCGGTGGGACATGCTCTGGTTGAATAGGGGATAGATCTGTAGCCACAATCTGCGCTTGCGGAAACTCATCACCCATTTGAATAGCCCACTCTCCCGTGCCAGTTGCTACATCTAGCACCAAGCGCGGGGGTTTCTGGGCAGATAAAGGTGCAAAGTAGATCTTGCCTCTGAAAAGTCGTGTCAAGGCGTTGAATTGCAGAAATAGACGTTCTTGTTCGATGGTGTCGTTGGGAAAGGCATATGCTTTGGAGTGTCAGTTTAGCTTCTCATCTCTGCAATGCTGTACGTATTCAGTTTCAAGACAATAGACCTACACCCAGCCTTGTATGCGTGATATGTTCTGCCAAACTCTTCTGGAAAGTTTGTGATGCTCTCGGAAAGCGACCATGACGATTCAACGCTGACAGGTCGTTAGTCTCTGAGAAGGTGCTCCGGCTTCGATACACGTACATGTCTTCTACCGTTGACTATTTGATTATTATTAGGCTTTCGACTGTTGTTATCAGGCATTTCGATACATGCTTACATCTGGTTCCATCTCGGCGGGTGGCAACGAGGAGTTGAACGAGAATTCGTACTGGCTCAAGTCCTTTGGGCTACCTCGCCCACCATCGCGGCCTTGGCCTCTAGGATTCGACCCAGACATTGCTCGTCTATAGCGTTTGTGCTACTCGTTATTCGCTGCGAGTTTTCGTGTCGTTTTCCAGTTTTGCAAAGTACTAATCACTTTGCTTTGTCAAACCTCTGTCCTTTTCATTGAAAGATTTCCGCGGTAATCCAAGAGTAAGAACTGGCCATGTGTTGGTTGGTGAGTCTTTGTCTTGCTTGCCGTCCTCTTCTTGTCGTGAGAAAATTTCCAGCAGGAAAAGGGAGTCGGGGTGCTGGCAAGACCCAATATTGTCGCTCGATCTGAATTACCGCAGGTCCAAATACGAATGACGATGACGCGACTACAAACCAAGAACACTTTCCGATATCTCGTATGCAGCGTAGAGAGATTGATGAATGATTGTTAAGCGAGGCATGTACTGGCCACCTCCACACCGAACAAACAACGAGGAGCGCTGCGGAGGCTCCGCGGCAAATCCGACTTGGCTTATACGGCAAAGTTCAAGACGTGGCAGGTTCCACACGTCGGTCCACCTCGAATGGAAGAGCTTTCGCGGCCCTGGTGCAAGTCTCTCTGAATTCGGAATTCCTTGTCCATCCGGGCGGGCGCGGAATCTAGGGCATGCGTATCCGTACTGGGAGTTTTCACATAAGCAAATGGCTTGACCTCAGCATTCGGAAACGGCACTCCGATCAAGGTCTGTTATGCAAGACAAACAGCTGAAAGAGGCGGTCGACGACAAGTTGGCGCTGGTGTTCCAGCACCAAAAGCAAGACGCACACGCACACGCACACGCACACGCACACGCACACGCACAAGCAGCCCCGAGTTCTGGGGAAATGATTCAGCATCAGGTTTGACCCAAGAGCTAGTTTTACTGCTTAGCTTATTAGCGGCAAAGGTTCCAGCCCACCGGGTCTCCCGCCCCTCCGTATTATTGCAGTGGCGCTCCCGTGGCTACATCTGGAGCGTGTCTAGCCAACCCAACCAGCCTGGTGGGTTCAAGGGACATGGGGGGGTGTGGATGAAGCAAGGGAGGGAGGCCTGCCAGCTTTTCCCTTCTCTCCTTTTTACTACGGGGCAAAGAGGAGTACGAGGTCCCGGTAATCTGGGTCGGAGTCGTCTAGCCCGTGAGACCGAATGGCATCAATAGATGGGCATCACATACTCTGTACGCCACACGGTTTTTCAGCGCGGGGTCATGGATGGATATGAGCGACTCCGACTCGAGATTTAGTGTCATCAAACTTGTCGGTTTGCCTGCATAAAAAGCAAACTTGGAACTCTCCCTCTGGTAGTCTGATGTGAAAATTGGGCCGATACATTCTGCCACAAACTAAACTGACAAACTGCCTGTCGAGCACTTGCAGCACACTAATGCGAGGCTAGATAATAAAATGGCAAGAGTTGACTACTCCGTAGTTCATTACATATTACAGGTATCGTGCATGAGTATCGTGCTAGCCTCAACTTGCTAATATGAGCAAGGGTCAATTGAGCAAGGAAGTACCATGGTGCTCACAGTAAAAGCTGCTGCAGCCCCCAACCATTATCAATACCACGTCCTTTTGTTTATTGAGCTTTTTATTTGCTTTCGTAAACACAAGTCAACAAATTACACACCAAATGTTGTCAAAAGGAAGCATCATCGGACACAAACGCAACGGCTAGTGTGGCTACCAGTAATAAGAATACTTGAAGTTACAAACGTGATGCTGAACAAGCCATGCCCCTCCAACCAAAAGGCTTCCCACCCAGCTCACCCTGGTTGCCTGGCTGCCTTGAACCAACCAGCCCTTGTCTCTGCTGAGTGCTGGCGGCATGCGCGCTTGAGTAGAAAAAAGAAAAAAGTCAAAAGTACGAAACAGAGAGGGTGAGCTTACGAATAACACGGCTGTTGTCCCAAATTCGAACGCCTATCTGAGGCTATACGCGCCTTTTCGGTAGGGATGGACGACTGATTCTTCAAGGGGTTTTATTAGCCTGCAGACTAATCTGTAGATTAATTCCCTTTGAGTTTCTGCTAGAGGAGCCTAGTTGTTTATTATTGACTGTTTCTTACTTGTAAATCGGACAAGTCAGTGTCGGTCCGGTATCTCTACAAAAGGTTACCTGAGCAATGGGCCGCTATTTGGTGAATGCGAGATAAGATTGGCCTAGTGCCGTACAGAGTAATCCGTACAGAGTGCGGATTCAGAGATAGTAATCATAATCACGTCTTTTATTTATGTATAATCATCAAGTTAGCGTTATTGTCCCGAGAGATTGGTCCAATAAGTTGACAGCTTTTTCATCAACCCATGTCTCAGACACGCCAGGTTTGCCTTGCCCGCCTTGTCTGAGAGCCCTTGAGCCTTTTCTAATCCGTTCCCCGGGGGCCAGGCAATACGACCGGAGAAGAGGGCTCCTGAAAACACTGAAATTAGTTTCTGAATAAAAACTCGCGACATGGCTGTCGCTCGATGGCTTTGCAACTTTCATCGTGAGAATGATGCATCTTCTGAGTTTGTGTGAATACAGCTAGGTAATTAGCTGCTCTGATCTTGCGGCGAAGAGGGCGCTGGGCGCCAAGTCCTAATCAAAAAGCTACCGCAACTATTTTTGGCAAGTCTCACCAGGCACATGTCTGTTGTCTCTTGCTGCGTCCCCCCGCTGGAGCTTTTTAGTTTTCTCTCTCTCGAGCTCCGAGACTGAAATTCTGTCCGTGTTTCCCGCGGGAAAAAAAAAGAGAAGAAAAAAAAAAGAAAAAAAAAACTCTGTGGAGAAGCAATTGGTCCCCCTGGCGCCAGCAAGGGGGGGTGGTGGACGCGGGACCCGAGGATCTGGGCACGCGAACCCGACGGTTTGGTTACGGGGACACGCTTCTGGCACATGGAAAGCCGGAAAGCACTGAACCCCCTCTCCACGGCTGAGGTAGGGGTCTCAATTAAAAAGGGGACCTTGGGTACTCGGTACAGATTAAAGATTAATCAATTGACAATAAATAGTTGACTACTCCGTGGAGCAGACACACTCCGTAAAGTCAGTCGTTACTGGTAAAGTCCCAACTACGAGGACAAGGTAAAATACAAGGATTAGTGAATCTAGTCGTGCCTTGCTTTCCTCTTTCCCTTTGTATCACGAGCAGCCGATAACGACACATTACATCCATGCGACGAGGGCCCCCAACCATGAGCGTCAGCACGGGAGAGAGACAAAAAGACAAAAGCAGAGAAACAAGAGCCTTGTCAACAAGACGAAAGGCCCATCCCCACACAGAATCGGACCAGTCTTGGGCGAATTTCGGTCCCTGCAATTTGCGCAAAGAGCCCGTGGCTGCGGGTTGGCATCATCACTGAGAGCATTGTCCCGCCAAAAATACTGGCCAACCACCCCAACCTGTTCTTTGATTGACAAGGGCGTGCATGCGCCAAGCCACTTGTTTGGCTCAAAGGGCCTCCAGAACTCTGTCCATGTTTTGCAGGGGACCAGGACACACATGGTGGTTGCATGTGCATGTCGCCACATCCCGCACTCTGTAGCTGCTCTTCAGCAGTTTTCGTCGTCGAGGTTGTTTGGGGAGCGGCCGCTATCTGCTCCCGCCCGGCCCCCCTCCTCTTGGCCTCTGCAGGAATGGCCTCACCTCTTCACCCATTAAATTACCGGTCAACGCGTGCTCGCTCCCCCGCCTCCTGTAGTGGTCGGTCGGGCCGCATGAAGAGCCCTGGTGGCGATTTGTCTGAGCGGATAACTTATTCTTTTTTTTTCGTGGCGCTCCCGTCATGATGATGACAGCTTTTGCGCGGATCCAGACGAGGGGGCCTCTTTATCCAAAGTTCAGCTGGAAAAACACGGAGAACGAATGAGAGCGGCTGCTTGCCGAGCTTGCGCTCCATCTCGAGAACCTTCTCCTCTCTGATACATACCAGTACATTGTTGGCCAGAACGGGTTCTCCTTCTCCAGCGTTACTTCCAATCCCCGCGTATAGTAACTGTCAACTAACTAGAGGTTCCCGCTGCGCCAGAAGCCTTGAACAAGGGCACCAACAAGTCAGCTCCGAAAGATTTTGGTACAGAAAACATCATGTTCTGACTTGAACAGAGCCATTTCTACAGGCCCGTGCTGATCATCCCAAACCTTTTCGCGAGAGAGCCCATGGGATTCAAAGGGTTAGGGAGCGGGTACTTGGGAATAATTTTGTGAGAATGCGCTGGCCGCCGAGTTTGGCAATGACACACACCAAAATCCCTCCGAGGCACAAATCCTGTGCAAAAAAAAAAAAAAAAAAAGTTCCCGAAAAAAGTTCCCGCCACCTTTTTTTTTTTTTTTCTCTGGAACAGAAGCATGGATTACACGTTTGTGTCGTATCAAGTACGAAACCGATGAGGACAAAGTTGCAGGATGAGAATGACAAGATAAATACAAGGCACGGGTATACTCGGTCACAGTTCCGTCAACTACGTAGTTGCTGCCTTCTCCCAAATCGTTACAACAGCTTAACAACAACCAAGGTGTATTGTATGACTAGACCATGCATCCCAAATCACACACGCGCAGGGCAAGGCAAATCCAGAAACAGAAGTGTCATTCCAGTCTTACTAGCCGAGGGTATTAATCCATTTCTCAAAGATTTCCTTCTTGTCAATTGTATCTCTTTTTACACTGGCCTAATCAAACACCTTCTAATAAGAAATAATAAAGTAATGGGGGTAATGAATAGTTTCAACATGGAAAAAAAGAAAAGGCCTATGAAGTGTAGATAACCGTTTCCCGACCTCGAGGTATATAACAAAAGAAAAGAAAAAGAAATGCACCACCACCGAAACACACAAAAGAGAAAAAAAGTTTCTTCTTCTTTCCCTTTTTTTCAAAGAGTAGAAATTAGTTTCCGTATACATCATTAAAAATCCCACACCTCGAGCGAGAAAGACACCCCCTCTCTCTCTCTCTCTCTCTTGCCAACTTGATTATTTTTAGTAATCGCTTCCGGGATGAGGGCTTGCAAAGCCGCTCCCGGGTTGACTCTCGCCCGCCGACATGTACGTCTGATCGATGCGAAAGATCCAATCCATCTTGTCGCGCTCGCTGCGCGCCGCAAACAGCCACGTATTATCCGTGCCGTAAATTGCAAACACGCCCGCCTGCATGCGCTCGCTGAGGCGCTGCAGGCCCGGCCCGCCACCATTAGCGCCGGTCCCGCTGCTGCTGCTGCCGCCGTTGTTATTGTTGTTGTTGCCGGTCCAAATCGTCGAGATGACGCGTCCCGAGGCCGTGCGGCGATGGCCGGGGGTAAAGTCGCCGCCGCCGTTCTGGCCCGGTGCATTGTCGTAGTCGTCAGGTCCGTTGAGAAGGGCCAACACGCCAGGCTGGCTGTCGACACGCGAGTTGCGCAGGCTAACCAGGGCTACCTCGTCGCCGTCCGAGGCCGAGTGGATGTGAAGGTAGGGCCGGCGCAGCTCGACAAAGCGCTTCACCCACCGCGTCGAGTCGCTGTTGGGCACCAGGAGGTAGCCGCCCTTGAGCACCTTGGGATTCTTGGACACGCGCACGACTGTCGTGATGAGGCTCGGCAGCTCGGGAGGGTCCGACGTGACACCGTTGATGGGAGGTGCCGTGTTGGCCGGGCTAAGGATCTTGGCGAGCGGGTCGGGGTACTTGAGCCATAGTGACAGACACTTTTGTACAAGCTCGACTTGTTGCTCATTGTATATTGCTTTCTCTGACGGTGCCGAAACTTCAACCTTGGCTGTCTCTTCGCCATCAGCTCCACCCTCGCCCTTTGCCTCGCCCTCAATTCCGCCATTAGCAGCTCTTGCTTCTGCTTCCTCCTCAAGAGACGGCACCTGCGAAGCTTCGGGGGTGTCATGCAGCAAGTCATCGTCATCGGGCAGCACAGGCTTCTGAAGCTCTGGCTCTGGCTCTGGTTCAGATGCTTCCTTGACCAGTTGCCCACTCGGGTCGACGCCAAGAACATGAAGCATCATGTGCACGGCACCAATCTCGGCTATCCGCCGTCTCTTCTTTCGCGCCAATATAAAGTCGCTAACAAGCGACACTCCCCGTGGGTTCCAGCTGTCGAGGTTCTCTTCGCCCTTGACGTAGTCGTGTCGGCTGTTCATCCTCCACAAGTCGCCGACTCGCTTAATCGGCGCTGGTCTCATGGTGATTGTGAAGATGCCGGTCGAGGAGCGGATGAAGCGCATATTTTGCCAGAGGGCGGAGAACATGGATGTTTGGCGCACAAATGTTCGCGAGAGAACCTGTATGCAGACCTTTTGCGAAAACTTCATAGGCTCTGCCAGCTTCTCGGAGCTGATTTCCCAGCCAATGCTCATCTGCACCTTGTACTTTTCGGCCGTCACACGATCGAGCAGTAGGGAGTTGTGCAGGCTCGAATCCCATTGAGCAAAGACGGTTATACTGCGCGTGCCGTTGGGGTTTTGACGGAAAATGGGATGTGACGTGAGGCGTAATTGGATGTCAGGTTCGCTCGCACCCATGTCTGGTGTCTTGCCGCCAGAGTCGACGAGGCGTACCTTGCCAACGCGGACCGCTGTCACATCGCCCCAGGGAAGGGCGTCGCCAGAGCTGTGGGCGATGTTGATGGCAATTCTCCTTTGCAAACCTTGGTGAAGCTGGAATGTACCCGTGTCCAGTTCGCTGACTTGAGTGACCTCGACAGGGGCATACTCTCCCATCTCGTCAAGTTCGAGGATCTGAATTCTGGAGAGCATGTCGTGCTTTTCTTGCGTGTAGAATTGCGCCTCGTTGATGCGACTTGCTTTGGCACCGTCGCGCGATGGGGCTGCATCTCTCATATCATCCCAGCTAAGGAGTTTATCGAGATGCATTGGTTGGACTTTGGCGTAGATGGATGCTCTCAGCATGACATCCTGCGGCGCAAAAAGGGGAACGCTCATGTTGTGTACGCTCTCAAAGCGAATAGGACCTTCATCAAACTCGCTAATCATTTGTGTAGTTGTCACACCATCCTCTTCTGAAACACCGGGGATAAAGAGCTGGGCGTGAACCTCGGTGCCTTCGCGCTCAGCAAAGCCAATAAACTCGTGCATAACCACATTGAACTTGAGTGTGTTTGTGGGGGCTCGAGCATGAGATGGCTCGAGTGACAGCTTCACAATGCCAATGGCGTGAGACGTGTATGGCGATAGCACGTCCAATGAAAAGTCCTGCACACGACTCTCGAAGACGGCTTTTAGAGGCACGTCGACTTCGCCTATCAGAGTGTAGGAAGGCATGCAGTGCTCGATGAACGGGTTATCCAGACTGAGATGCTGAGCATATTCGGGCTGGTCGAGATATTGGTGCATCTGGCGCATCTGGCGTACGCGGTCGTGTAGCTTCTCCAAGCTCCACAGTCGGACAACGTTATTGCGGTAGTCAATGACTCTGATGCCGATGCACGGCTTTGGAGTCTCCTCAAGGGCCACATCCTCTCCTTCACTGGTAAGACCGTTGAGAACCATGTCGTAGGAGGAGCACATGACGTGACCGACGTCCACAACAGTAAACTGGAAAACGACACTCTCATCAAGTTCGTTGCCCATGATTTGCGCCTCCTTCAGCACCGCGGCATTTTGTAGCACCGTCTCCGCCATCTTGACATAGTGTCTGTCTCGCCAAACACCAACCACCATCTTTGCTCGCTCCAACTCTGCTTCAGAGAGCTTGGGGCTTGCTTTGGGCCGCTTCAACGGGTCCATCTTTTCCATCTTCTCCTCAAACTGCTTTTTCTGAATCTTGAGCTGCTTTTGCATGTCTTGTTTGAGTTCCTGAAGAGCAGCCTCCATCTTCACCTTTTCTCTTTTAATTTCTTCGACTTCGACGTTGGCGGCCTCTGCACTCTTGAGCTGGTCTTGGAATTCTTCCTTTTGCTTTTCAAGCTGGCTTTGTAGCTCCTCGCGAACCTCCCTTAACCTGTCCTCAGCTTCACCCTGCTTGGGGGTCGAAGGCATGGTCAGAGCCGTGTCGAGAGAAAAGTTGTCAATGGTTCCATTGGACATGTACTTTTCGCGCAGTTGATAGGAAGTCACAGATTCCGTATCCTCGCTATCCTCGCGAACATTGACGCGTTCAGCTCGCGCTCGCTGCACTTCTTCGAACAAGGCATTGAGCTCTTCATCTGTGAGGCTGGTAAAGTTTGTCTGGTCAGATCCGAGGATGGCGCCTGCAGCTTCTCGACGCGCCGCAGACCAGTCAGTATCTCGATTATTGCGAAGAGACGGAGATTCGGGCCTTGAAAGGTCGCCGAAATCAGATGCTTTACTGTACGCCCGCTCATGGCCGGGCCGTGAGCCAGGCGTGGGACTTGATGTTGTCCTCTCCCAAGCCTGAATATGGCTGGCTGTGACGGATTGGCGTAGGAGACTGTTGCCGACTTCTGCTCTTTCAGCTCTGGCTTCCATGGGATGGTTGAATCGGAAAATGTGAAAGTCTCCGAGGATGACTCTGTAGCCGGAATGTAGCTGAGTGGCTTCGGTAATGCGCTTGCCGTTGACCATGACAGAGGCGCCTTCGCTAGGGATGACGGTGACGGTGCCGTCGGCGGCGGCATTTTCAAAGGTACAATGATCGTGCAGGATTCGAGTTCCGTTTAGTCGAATGTTGGCTTGATGATCAGCGTTGGTATCTACGTTTCCAACAGTCGTTGTACCCGGTTTGAGGTTGTAGACCAAGCATTCTGCCAGTAATGGATCGTCTGATAAGTTGACCAGATGGGGCATCTTCTTTGGAGTATGCAGACCAATGAAGCCCTTTTCGATGCTGATGCCAAGCTCTTCGAGCGCCGCTTCTCGTTCCTTGTGGATTTCTTCAGTCTTTTGAAGCTTCTGCTCCCATGTTTGATTGAGATCTGTAAGAAGCTTCTCGCTTTGGCTAAGCTGCTCAGCAATTTCTGCTTTTGAAACTTTCTTGGGCAAGCCATCCGCGCCGGTGATGCTGACCATTTGCTTCTCGAGCGGTGTATTTTGGTCATAAATTTCGTCTGCAGGTGTTGGAGCACCCCCAGCACCAACCGTTCCTCCGCCAAGCTTGCTCCGTAGTAGCGCAAGTTCTTCCTTGAGCTCTCTGATCATGCGCGCGTTGGCATCTTCGTTGATGACGGCGTGGTTCTTGATGCGCTTGGCAGAGTCGGCGTATCGCAGGGTGCTGAGCGTTTCATCGTAGTTGATATCGGCTGGACTGATGGCTGCAATCATTGCAGTCATGCTGTTTCCGCCGAGCGAATCTTTGAGAAGCCATGTCAAGACAGAATCGCGATATGGTACTTGAGAACCGCCCTTTTTCTTCTTGGCGCCGGTGGACAGGTCGGCCAGCGCAGCAATGACGCGGCCGAGGGTAGATAGAGATCGGTTGATCTCGGCACCTTCCTTGAGTCGCGCACCGGTAGCACCAGTGGATGTGGCTCTTTCAGAACCAGCCAAGTCGACCAAGGAGATTTTGGCCACCTTTTCCATTTCCATTTTGGTCTCGGCATCGTACTTTTTTTGGGTGAGCATGAGGGTGAAGACGGCGTGGGATCGACTCGAGGTTTCGTTCATGTTGGTGGCGGCGACTGTGCGGGCCTTGTTTCCTTCGTCCATGAGGTTTTCGATTTCTTGGAAGCTGCCAACAACCAGCTTGGCAAGATCCTCGACGTAGGGGCCGGTGGAAGGATGCTCTCGAACTTTGAGGTTTCCCTTTGTCGAGGGGTTGAGCAAATCGCGTACACGCTCGTTGTAAATTTCGAGATAGGAGACTTCAACTGTGCACTTTGTCGTGGCATCGGCCTGGATCTGGTTTATGCGGCTAAACATGTCCTGGCAAATGTTGGGAATGATGCCGATTTCTTTGCCGTAGCCCATCATGGAATAGGACTTTCCGGAACCGGTCTGGCCATAGGCAAAGATGCAGTTATTGTAGCCCTGAAAGGCATTATCGAGCAAGGGCTTGCCGAGATCGTCAAAGAGGTTGGACTGGGCGGCGTAGTTTGAGTCGTTCTTGTCAAAGGACCAGTATGATCTGTCAAAGGCAAAGCTTTTGGGAGCTTCAGCCTTTGCGCTTTTACCACCATGACCGTCCGGGGTAGAGATGACGGTCTGGTTGTCTTTCATTTCGACGATACATTTTGAGCCGCGGTCGATTTCTCTGCTGTTGAAGGGACGAACTCGGACCACGACCTTGATATTGCCACCGCCTGCGGGAGCCATGGCAGCGATACTGCAGTTGGGGACCGAATGTGGTCCCCTTTATTATGTATTAGGTCGTCGATAGGAAATGCGCCGCCACGTCGTGGCAGCCCGTCGAAAGGGGTATGGACGTAATTCTGCGATTCGCGTCGCAATGTGGTAAACGTAGTTTGGTTTGGAATTCGGTAAGAGCTTTTCGCTCAAAAATCAGGGCCCGTCAAGACAAAGAAGCCAATTTCGGCGACAGCTTTGGCCAACGAGGGGATTCTGCAGCGCAAGACTTGCGACGGGCGGCTTCGAGGCCGAGTTGGAGATTGCGGAGGGGCGGATGCTCGCTATTTTCCCGTGTGGGTATGGTTGGGGCCTCGTTGGATGAAAAAAAGTAGGCAGAGTGTGATGTAGAAAAAAATGTTACATCTCCAAAGATGAGCGCCAGAGCTATGCAGGGCCAGATGTTGAGGTATGCGCAAGGTTCGTCAAGTCGTGGTAGATTTGAAGGTGGGTTGTAGGTGAGCAGCAAGGGAGACAGGAGTCAAGATGGACATGGAGACGCGAGACGCGGTGCCGACATTGACGTAGTGCTCTGCATAGGGCAGAAAATAATCTGGTACATAGGTACTTGGTTGGCGAATTAGACCCGAGTTGCTTGTTTAACAAAAAAGGTATACGAGTGCGAAATGATAATTACGCCTGGCAACGTTGCAGCTAATCCAAGCTCTTTCTTGAATTTATTCACAAAAAAAATCATCACCGCGGCTTGCAGGACAAGCAGCCACCAAAATTTACTTTCACGTGGCTCCCTTGAGATGCCTCTCACCGGCTGCCCCGCCCTGATGCTTTGTGCCTGGCTTCCCGCATATGACAGCGGCATGAGCGGGTAGCGACACGTTTTATTTTTCATATAATCTGTACCAATTGTTTCTATTACCTCGAGAGTGCTGAATTATGCACGCGTTTCCATCTCACGATTCAATCGAGCATCCCTCTCCTCGCTCACTCTCCACCCGCATCCACACACTGCTCCCTCTCGCCGACTCTTGCAACAAGAACGTGTTTCACCCATCACAACTCGTCGATCAAAAGGAGAAAGGAAAGAAAATCAATGCACCGAGATTGCCAATTATAAACATGTCGCTTCGCTATAATAGCGCGATGCAACCTCGAAACCTGCGCAGCTCCATGCCCACTGACTCGCTTTCCCACCACACCGTCGAGACAAACGGGCAACCTTCCCTCCCGACGTAACTGGTAGCCCGTCGTCGTCGTCATTTCATCATGAGCTCGTGTGCGCCGCCGCCGCTTGCATCTCCTCCAGCGCAGCTTCGTAATGCTGAATATCCATCGGCCCGGCCGGCCAAACCATCAGCGCCTGCACCGCCGCCGCGCCGCTTCCGGCCACGTCCACGCCCTTGACGTACCCAATCACGTTGACCCATTCGCCCGTGCGAGTCGCCTCGGACGCCAGCGTCTCCAGCAGCAGCTCGACATTCACCGTCACCGACACGTTTGTGCCTCGCGGGTACAGATGTCCCAGCGTGATGCACGCAGTCTTGGTCGAATAGGCCGTGACACTGCGGCCACTTGCTGTTAGTTTTGCCCTGTTGGCCAGATCCTTGCACGCAACAACGTACCAGCCAAGGAACCGCACCTTGTCGTCAATTTTACGACGAGGCAGCCAAGACAGTAGACATAGCTCCGACGGCAGCGGCCCTCTACTCATCCCTTTTTTTCTTCACGGGTAGACATTTGTTGTGAGGAGCACGTCAGCCGCGTTTGCTCCCCCTCCATCGTAGTCTGACCCTCCCATCAAAAACTGCCCACCAATCCTGCGCCACCATGTACCCCTCCCGCCAATACCCTAAAAACCAAATGTCATAATTTCCATCTTGTCCCTCAACCGTTGCAACATATTCTCTGCGCATCACTAGCTGCCGATAATCTTTGAAAAATGGGCTCCGAATCTCCGCAATTCGTCTACAAGATCCTGCCCGACGCCCCGATTGAGCCCTTGCCCGGTCGACTACCCTGGTCTGAGCTGGACGCTAAAGATGGTTTCATTCATCTAAGCACTGTTACCCAGGTACAGGAAGCACCCAACCAACCCCATCTGCGTCCAAGAAGACATGGAAAATGAAGTTTTTTCATCATTAACACGGAAGTAGGTCCCCCAAACTGCAGATTTGTTCTTTGGCGAGCACGCAAAGCTTTGGGTCGTCAAGCTGGAGCTCTCCAAACTATCGGATCCCGTCAAGTTTGAGAACGGCTACCCACACCTCTATGGCAACTTTGGCGCCGTTGAAATTGACTCGATATCGCGCTTTGAGCGCAATCAAGAGCAGACTTGGGCCAACAGCATGGGTGCCTCGTCTTGGCTGGAGTAACTTGTTGGAGCCTATCATCTCTTAGGATAGTGCATGCATTGATATAGACACGATAGGATAGCTAGGATGGCATCGTCTTTCTAGTTTTGAAGCCCACATGCACACGAAAATGTCTCGATACAGACATGATGTAATGGGCTAGTGTCGTATCGTCTTTTTAGTTTTGACTGTATACTCTATCGAGGTATAGCCCGCATGCACACGTCTATGCTGGTGCATGCTATCTACCTGCAGACTTGAAGAACTTTGCTTCATTCTCCCCTTAGATTTTGAGGTCCTTTTCTACCATGCCCCTGCAGATGGGATGATAAAAATCCCTGTTTTTGGCAAAAGTCTTCAGTGCCAAGTCGCGGTCCACCTCGTTGAGCGCCCGAAACAGCGGCCGCACAAACTTCATGCGGCCCACGCGGCCCAGCAGCTCTGCCACGCCGTACACGCACGTCGGGTCGTTGGCCGCCAGCGCGATGCGGTAGTAGGCTGCAAGCACCTCGACATTCTCCGATGAGATAAAGTCGTAGACGGCGCCCATCTTTTGCGCGCGCTCCGCCGACAGACCCTTTTGCTCCTGCACCGCGCCGAGAAACACCTGCAGCTGGTTCGCCGTCAGGCCCTCAATGTCCTCGCGGCTGGGCTCAAATGACTATTTAAAAAGAAAATGCGGGTTAGTCTTGTATATTCGGCTGGAGGTGGTGCAACCAACGGTACTCACACTGTCCTTCCACTTGTTAGCCAGATCGTAGCACTGCTGGGCCAGAGTCGTGTCAAAGTCGGGTTTGGGCGGCAGGCCGGGCGAGTACAGTTTGTCCTCCCAGTCGATGGTGGCGATTTTCTGCTTAATCGACTCGTCTCCGAGCCCGTTGAAGTAATCCAAAAACGTCTCCTTGAATTCAAACGAGTCGAGCGACTTGCCGGCCCACTTGGTAAAATAGTGAGGGATAAACTTGTCAAAGTTGTCGCGGCCGACGAGACGATCGAGATAGTAGAGGAAGTGAAAGCCCTTTTCATACGCAACCGTGCTGTAGACGTCCTCGGGGTCAACATTCTTGTGGCTGATGATGAGCTTGGTGTACTCGTGGTCGTGGCCAAAATCATCAACAGCCTCCTCTGCAAACATGTCTGTCAGTGTTGCCGGCTTCCGCTACACGCAGGCGATCAACACGTACCGAGAGCCTTCCAGCCAATGATGGATGAAAAGTCGAATTCTTGCTCGCCGTGAAGACCGGCACCAATGCGACGCTCCAGGTAGACGGTCCAGCCTTCGTTGAGCCAGCTGTCACAAGTTAGCTTCACGCCCGGGGACGAAAATGCATGCATCATCGACTTACAAGTGCTCCCAGCTGGCATTGGAAACGAGATTGCCACTCCAGCTGTGCGCAAGCTCGTGAGCAATGACGTCGACGTTTTGACGGTCGCCGCTGATGATGGTGGGAGTGGCAAAGGTGTAAATGGGATTCTCCATGCCTGTGCATTGTCAGCCGACGGGACGCATCGGAGAGTCAAGACCAAAAAAGTCGACAGAAGTTCAACCGCATACGCACCTCCATAAGGAAAGCTGGGAGGCAGGACCAAGACGTTGTACTCGCCCCAGCGGTAGGGAAAGATGAGCTTCTCCGCGACGGCGAGAAACTTGTCCATGTCGCGGCGCAGCTCCCACTGACAGCCGTCGACCTCGTCTGGCCCGCTGGCCACAGAGCTTCGCTCGCCGATGCGCGCGGTGCGAATATCACCCGACGCAACGGCAAACAGGTACGACGGAATGGGCACTTCCTGCTTAAACTCGTACACCTTTTCGACGCCCGGCGTCGGCGCGTGGTCGCCGACGGGCACGCCGCTGGCGACGGTGGGCAGCGCCGACGTCAGTCGAAACCCCACGGTCGACTTGACGTCGGGCGTGTCCTGGCAGGGAAAGATGCTGCGGCAGTTGATGGCCTGGCACTGCGAAAACATGTACGGGTGCTTCTTGTTGGACGTTTGCGCGGGCGTCAGCCACTGCAGCGCCGTGCACCGCTCCGTCGTCTCAACGTCGAGCGCCAGCTCAATAGTGCGGCCCTTGGACACGGCGACGGCGACGGCGTCGGGCAGCGCAACGTGCAGCGGCGCGCCGAGCGGCTCCTCGTGCGGCTTGAGCTCCCAGGCGGCATCGGTGCCGTCGACGCGCGCTCCCGAGACCTGGACGAAACGCGTGTCGAGCACCACCTCGGCCGAGCCAGGCGCCGCATCCGTCTGGCTTTCGAGTCGCAGCGTCACCGAGCCCCGCAGCCGCTTGCGCTCAAAGTCGATGTGGAAGTCGACGGCCGTGTGGCGCGTGCGCCAGAGGCTATAGTTGGAGAGGGTGGTGGGATCGCGCTGTGCGGCCATGGCTGCTGCTGCTGCTGCTGCTGCTGCTGCTGCTGCTGGTGATGTGGGCTGAGAGGAGCTGCTTGGCACCGTCGCAAAGCTCCGTCGAGACGCAGTCGTCGTGATGGTGAGGGGAGGAGCGGGGGCAGAGAAGAAGCGGAGGAGACGGCTAGAGACTCGCGATCCGCTGTTGGTGATGACAGCTGTCCACGACGACATCTAGCTTTGGGGGTGCAATTAAATTTTTTTTTTTTTTGCGGGTGCCGATGCCGTCAGAGCCTTGTAATGAAAATCAAAATGTCAATGGGGGAAGCTTTTGGGGCAAGTAGCACACCATTTTGCCGCAACGGCTAACAACGGATCGCCCGCTGCGCTGTCTTACTATGGAGATCTGATGTCCTACAAGGCGGGGGCCGCCTCGGTGTAGCGGAGGAATGTTTGGAGGTTGACAATGGTGATGTGAAGTGCCGCACCATCAAGTGATCACTTTGATGCATGACACCTGGGGAAACTGCGAGACAATCGCCAGATTACTGACTAAGAAGTTGATTTGATTCGCTGCAGCACATGACTCGATGCATTCATGACGTGGTGGCCAAAGGCGGCCCGCTTTCTCATAACAATGCATTACGTAGGACGACGAGGATAAAGACAACAAAGATGGGATAAATATCCAAATATCTCAATGAATTCGCTTTTAATCACGCCCGTCTCGAATCTTACCAGTCATATATGAAAGCCCAACACACCCCTCTATACATGCAGCCACGGCTTGGCTATCCGCCAGCTGAGGCGACGGTGGCTGCAACACATAAATCCGGTAACTAATCCGTATATTGAACTACTCCGTACGGATATATTGAAATTCAATAGACATCTCTTCGGGCATACCGGATTTCCCCAATATGTTTGTAATTTTGACCTGCACACAACGGCATACATCCGAGCCTCCAATCTTGTGTGATAATCTGCCCACATCTCAAGCCACCGCACTTGCGCCAAAGCTTCTTCGCTTCTTCTTTGGCCCGTATACTTTTCAATATTGGGCTTTATACCAATTTCCTTCGGCCTTCCCTACCGGGCCTTGCTCGCCACCGTATCCATCCGCCCGCCAGGCTACACGTTCCGTTACAGGTCAAGACCGCCTCAAGCCACCATTCACGAAATGAGAACACGAGATGTGATGGAAATGCATGGACAAGACGACGCCATGCACCCAGGCCCTGCGCATCCCCTCCCTCCGAAACCTACCACCCAGCGTTGCAGTACCATTGCGGACTTGGCACCCTGGTCCAACTAGCGCTTCTGAAACTTTGCCAGTCCAAGGCTCACACACCTTGTCGTAGAGACATACAAAGTTGCGCAGATGGGACGGTCTTGTGTCAGTTGTGGCGCCTGTCAATTGACCCTGCATGGTGGCTCCCACCGGACTCTCAGTCCAAGGACACAGAAGGAGACGATCCAGCGCCCGTATTACGCCCGATAAGAGAGCTCAGCCTGTTGCCCGTTTTTAAAACAACTGTGTTGCCAGCCTGGGCTAATTATAACATTGCTAATATTAGACTTGGTCCAGGAAAGGAAGAAGCAAAGGGAAAAAGAGGCGTGTTCGCCGTTGTCGTAGCAGCTTGCCTAACTAGTAAGGAAACGAAATGAGATTTGCAGTCGGCCAAAACCCCGCTCACACGTATTGCGAAGCATCAACTAATTATTTCTTGATTTGTTTCCCCAAGCCCTGACACTTTTAGCGTCGCATTCAGGTTAGGTTGGAGAAGCCCTGCACCCAGAGCAAAGTCGAGTTTCACCAGTATTTAGACGTAACTACCCGAGTCTGCGTACCGCTAATGCATGCAGCATTTTTTTTTTCATTGCATGAGCGCATGTCAGCATAAGAATGCTGGCTTCATGACGCGAGCATGCATCGTTGTAAGACAATGTGACCCCGAAAGCCGCACCTAAAGATGGACTTGAAGCCCTGGCGTCCAGACTGAAAAACGAGGGCAACTGGGATAATGAGGTATGAAGTGAAAAAGAAAGAAATGAATAAAAAGAAAAGAAATGAAGAAGACGTTTCAAAAGAAACAATACAATAAGAGAGATACATTCTTATGTACCTATCATGATGAAAAGGCAGCGCCTTTTCCATTCTACTTGTTACCATCTTGATCAATCTCACGATTGGACCCCTCCCCCGCACACAACCGCGCGGCGATCTGTACATGGAAACTCAAATCGGAGCAATAATAAGAGAACGGAAAAAAAAAAAAATGCTGCGCCTAATCCATCTCGGAATCGATCAATTCCTTCGCGAAAAGCGTCAACCAACTTTTAGCTTCTGTCACGCAGCGGATGAAACAAGATCGTGGCCACTGTCGGGCACTAACCACCTCACCCCTCCCCCCCGAAAACTTTATCAGTACACACACTAACAAGCGCATGCCTGTCTGCCTGGTCGGCATTGATTTGTTAATGTTGACGCGGCTGGAACAAAATGCCAAGCAATGGTGGACGATTTTCAATGCGCTTGAGGACAATATGTAAATTCAGAAACCAATAATTATGCAAATCTAGCTTGAGACACTGAAATCTGTGATAATATTTGACATGTTATACATTGGCGCATCTTCATGCTAACTAGCTAGTTATCAGTAAAACCCCACGAGTCTGGACGGGCCGAGACAGATGCCAGGTATAGATGGCTCTCTATCTGCATGCGTTGGACGGAGAAAACTCTAATAAGCTGCACAATGCGATCTCGGCCCAGTCTGCATCCTCACGTGTAAATTAGAAAATGCTCCGAGAGGGCATATGTTGTCGTTAGATGCATCGTTTACCTTGCATCATCTCAGATAACGGAAACACAGAGCCGGATCCAGACTCGCACACGTCGACGCCAACGACGTGCCATCATGCAAGCCATGCAAAGCAAGCCACGTCAACTACCACTCACAACAATGCGACTACCACAATCAAAGGTATAACAATCAAGGGTATGTAATACGCGAGCAGAAGAGTCGGAGATTAATAAACTTGGTCGTGTAATTCAGATGTGATAGCCGAAACACAACATCGCCAATCAGCGCCATTCGCCAGAAAGCCACAAAGCACTCCCCCGACGTTGAGCTTTTAGTCTATATGACGAGTCAGGTGCGTGTTAGAGAGGTGTACTTTTCATGCAGTGCACTGCAGCGCTGAGATCGCCGCTTCCAAGACACAGTATTTTCTTCTTCTTTCGTCTAGAGTATATTGTGCGCTCGGATATTGTGTGAGGTTGTACGCCTTCTCAACTTTTTGTAAATGGCAAATGTTCCGTGCCCGTCAAGGCACAGTTTGTTGACGCGGCTGCTGGAACATTGTTTGCAATTTTGCCTCATGACTCCTTGACCCGTAGTTTGCTTCCAACCAGCGATTTCTTCATGGAGGCCATCTAATTGTTGACACCTGGACAGAGTCTCATCTCTTCAAGTAATTTCAGTATGTGTTGGTCTTGAAAAGGCTCGGCCGGTGGTTGGTGGCGACAAGGGGCCTGGCATCTCTTTCGGAATACTCTCGTCCCCCAACCCCTTCCTCCCCGGAACACAAATGCACAAGGCTCCGATTATCACATTGTTGCATCGCGTCAAAGCTAATGCTCATCTACGACGCATAGAGAAAGAACAGACAAAACTCGGGAAAAGAAAAAAGGAAAAACAAAGAAAGAAACGCCCCCCCAAGGTATAGTTAATGCCCGCTATGACTGCTAGCCCTTTACGCTGCTCGGGATCGGGATGGTCTGGCTCGTTTTGGTTGCGTTTACGTTATCAATACTCCTCTTACCCCAATGTCTAGAGCAAGAGTCCCGACAAGAGATGCAAGAGCATATGCTGCGAGAAACTGTAAAGCAACAAAGTGTGCACCTACATGATCGGAAAAAAAAAGCACTTCCCGAACTGGCCAAAACTTTTCGTTTCATGCAACTCGAATGCAGGCGCCTTGTGGGGGTGAAAAGAGGGATGATAGCGCCACTTATGCGCCATAACCAGGGGACCTTAGTCGCAGCTACAGTAGGCTCAGAAGGAAGGCTCTTGCTGCAAGCCAAGTCATGATCATCATGCACACCAGGCGTATCCCTTCTTTACGAATAACATTCAAAAGTAAACAAACACGTTAAAAGGTCTCGAGCGGCAAGCTGCATCTCATCGCTTGCAGGCGGTCACTCTCTGATAATCAAAGTCTCATAACTCTCGTAATCAACTTGTCGTTGTCGACCCCTCTTGGGTGTTTCTGACAGGGTGCAGGGTTGCGGTTAAAAAGCACAGGCCGTCTCTCCAAATCGCAAACCGTCAAGGATGGAGCAGGCAAGCCATCGCGGTCTTTAGTTTCTTTTTTTTTTTTTTTTTCTCTTCTTTCGCTCCTGATGCACTGAAACCAACGTCTCGAGCCTTTGCCAGTGGTGCGGCGGTAGGCGGGAATGGAGCCAGTTTTCCCCCTCTATTACGGCAACAGGCGAAAAAGAGAAAGAAGGGATATATAATAGAGAGGCATTATTACCATAAAAATAGAAGTAAGGGCGGAACAGATTGTGTCGATAATGGGGACCCGGAGCTATCGGCTGTCGGCCAACTTGCGAACGCGCAAAATGCCAAGTGTCTGTCTGGCACTTGCCACGCCCACGAATGGGCTAGTACAGAATGAGAAGCTTGGCTTGGCTACTTGGGCTTGCATAGAGGTCTTGTGCTGGCATGGAAAAAAGTGGTCTCGAATTTGAGATGCATTAATGCAATGCAATTGTGCCAGATCACGCCAGTATAACGTAGCTGGCTCGGAAGGGGTGGAGGGGGCTTTGAACTAAGAAAACGGACTTGCATTGGGCAATCGGCGCTATCAACAGTAGCTCAGCTTGCTTGTCCATTGTGTCTGCCAACATTGGCCATTTCCCCCCCCCCCTAGCTTCTGCCAATTGATTGGGTTTGATTGTAATACACAAAACATGCATGCCTCTAGTGTGTTTCTCTATCGCATAAACGCAGAGGCCAGGTGGCTGCTGAAAGATCCAAGACTCTACAAGTGGCAGATCTGGTATCGTACAGGGCCATGACGTCGAAATGGTCTTATAATGGTAGTTGTACAATTGGTAGTCTTGATGTACAGCCTACAGGACGCCTTTGGGAACAAACCGTGTCAAAGCGCACCACTCGCAACTCAACTGCCGTCGATGATCAACTCCGCCCACGGAGAATCATGTCACAAGACGGCGGCAATGAGGGCGCCAGAAAGGCAATATCAATGTTACAATGTGCAAAAAGCCCTTGTCAGCATTTGTTCCGAGCCCCCTTGCTGTCTCAACGCAGCTCAGATGACAGATGCCATACAACCCATGCCCATGTATGCCCAGGAGTGTCGGGAAAATAAAAGGGAAAAAGGGTATACATAAAAGCAGCAGCGCAAAAAACCAACGGCCGACATGGTTGAAAAAACAGACAGCCCTTTATTGTCGGACAATGCCGAAGAAGCCAGACATGACAAGGCTCCGCGACGAAAGCGGACTTTTTATCCATCGAAAAGAACATGCTCGGTCCTTGTGTACCAAAACTAGAAGGCCGTTTTTCATTTATTCTTTGTTTGGCAGATTGCAAGCACCACCCTATCTTCCCCGCAGGTCACTGAACGGGCGAGACAATGCGATACAACAAGTATGTATCCGTAATAGTGTCAATCTTGTCCAGTCACCAGTTCTGCGAGGCAGCGTCCGAGCTCAAAAAACAGGTGGGTACGGCGTGTCGTGAGAAACCCATGGGGGAGACAAGGAGACAACCCGAGGGCAATAAATAAATAACTAGTTAGTTACGGAGTACGGATTGCTGAAAGAGGAAATAACAGCGCACTGACGCAAGGCTGAGCAGTCAACTAGCACACCGCCACACGCTCTTTGGGAATGATTTTTTTTTCTTTTTGGTGTAATTAGCAAAATCTCCATCGTCGTAGAAGGGACAGCCGTGACAATTGTGTGTTGGCGTAATTTTGAAACAAATCTCGAAAAGCGCTCAAGACAGACTAATAGATCAGCTAAAACGCGAGCACCAATACTAGTGCCTCTTTTGGCCAATACCCACCAAGTCGCATGGCAACTCTAGAAACATTATCGTCGTTGTCATGCGCATCATGCATGCAAGGAAAAAGTTTGCTGTTTTGGTTAGCCAGCAATCAGACTTGTTTTCGCTGCATTTTCCATCGTTTCGCAGTTAAAAAACTATAGATGTGATTCCATCTCTCATCATCTGGTTTACTGGCTTTGATTGTGCTGTCAAGAGCTGTCTGTATTGGTTCTTTTCAACCTCTTGAAAGAGAACCCGTATGGAGCCCAGCTAGTCGGTAGCAATTTTTCTATTATTGATGAGTTTCGTTTTACGTTATTCCACGATTCAGTAGGCTGTTGCAGTAAAGAAGAGAATAAAACAAAATAAAACCAAAACCAAAGGCTTACTGTCTCATGATCAAGCCTGGCTGTCAGGCACACACACA
Organism: Beauveria brongniartii; assembly: GCA_030782485.1. NCBI lineage: Eukaryota > Fungi > Ascomycota > Sordariomycetes > Hypocreales > Cordycipitaceae > Beauveria > Beauveria brongniartii. The sequence continues at coordinate 51,690 of JARJPP010000272.1, forward strand.
CGGAGAGGCGCAGCAGTCGCCAATCTCCCACCGGCTACTGCGCGCTAGCACCCGCAAACATGAGGGGCACCTGAAAATATCATACTGTAGATGTTTGGACAAGTTTACGATTAATAGACAAAGAAGTATGCGCGATTCAGAAAGAAGTCTTTTTTTTTTTTTTTTTTTTTTTCACGTCAAAAAATGTATCCGCTCTTTGACGCAGGCATGTATGTCTGCAGGCTATGCTCATTGGGGCGACGGGAACAGCACTGACAGTTGCAGGGCCCAGGGTCTGAGAATCACGAGTCGCCCATGTCATCATCTCTGATGAAAATAATCTTCAAGGTCCAGGAGTTTTCAGGCCCCTGAATAACCGTCTGGTGACCAAAAAATTGCATGGATGACAGCACATGGGTATTGCGATTTTTTTTTTTTTTTTTTTTTTGCCAGTGGCAGATCTGGGAACATGGCAAAGTATAATAACACTACTCCGTACAGATTACAGCCCTGCGAAAAGCATCGGGAATCGTCATCATCATGTGTCGCCGCCACAGCCGTGCGAAGCTCGCGCCCAGATGATTAGTTACAAGTGAGCTTGATCGGCCAACACACAACACACGAAACAATCGCCACAGGATTTCAGCTGGGCGAGGAACCATCGCTGACGGGTTTCCCCGGGGCCCGCGCAGTACATTGTACCTGCGGCCACGACTCGTTTCTCGGTGACTAGGCCTTGTTGTGCACGCACGGCCGGGCCATGCCCACAAACAAAGAACGCTTTGCCATCGTTGCTGGATTGTGGTGGGCTTTGGCAGCGTTCATGATTAAGTCTTGTGGCCGCGCAGCAGGCTGCAGCATACAGTGCATACCCTAGTTATGGGGCCGTCAAGGCAGGCTGGGGCAAATTAAGAAAGCAAAAAAAAAAAAAGCAATAGCCATGCGGTGAGAAGATGCTGCATCTTTCAGTTGGAACGCGAGGCTTGGCACTGGAGGTGGCGCAAGCCGCGACAGTTGCCGAAGTTGCAACAAGACGGGCGTCCAGATGGGGGTTCTGAGGGCTACATCTTTTCCCCTACGAGCAATCTGCATCTTCTCCCAAAACCTACGACATTTTGCGGGATTTGTCGGCTCTGACAGTATCAGCTTACATCGTCGTCGTGGCAAATGAATGTATTGATAAAAAAAAAAAAAAGTCATGATATCATCAAGCAATCAAGTAACGACACGAGTCTCAAAACTTGCATCAAATCGCTCCTCCGCGTGGGCCAGTACTTGGGCCTTTGCCGTTTTGGCCCAGAGAGGTTCGAGCATAAAAGAAAAATGATGGGAAGAAAAAAAACAGCCCATTTTCTTGCATCTCTCCAGTGTTTAGTGCATCTCTCCAGTGTTTTTAGAAGCAAGAAAAGATTGAACTAGTGTACGGATACGGATTACAAAGGAACAAGTTCGCTCAGGCACTTTGTGTCCTAGATTAAAAAGAATAGCGTCGTTGACTAGTGCAGTGCCAACATGTGCGGAACTCGTGGCACGACGCCCCCCTTACATAACGCCCACCGTTCCAAAGCCGCCGCCCCCCCCCCCCCCCCCCCCGGATTGCTCGCCGTACGCCAGTGGCCGCCCTTTGAGAACCATGGGCTGCAGCCTGCAGAGCGATGGAGCGGGGCTGCCGCAGAAGCCAGCCTTCCCTGTCATCTGTCACACTCCCCCCCATCATCATCATCGTCGCCCCCCCCCCCTCCTCCTCCTTGTTGTGCTAGCCAAGTCGATGCTCTAACATCTCGAAAGGAACGCTGTCTGACTGTTACGCCTCCGCATGCACATGGTGTTTCTGTTCCATTCCCCTTTGGAACATCTTTCCCCGTGTGGTGTCTTGAGTTGTGAGAGACGGAGGGGGGCAAGGCATCGTTGCCCCTCCCCCTCCTCCTTCCTTGCTCCTCCCTTTCTTTTCCAACAAGACTTTGATTGACTCAAAACTTGTCTATCCGCCGCCACTTGTCTCCGTTGGCCCAGCTGGCCCCTTGTCGTCCCATGCCTTTTTTTGCTGCTTGTCGCCGGCCTCGTCTCAGATGTCCAGCGTTGCGATTGCAACTTCTTGATACCTTGTCGTGGGTCCCCAACACACTGTCCTCTGAGCATCCGTGTCCCAGCCATGCCATGCCGGGCTCCTCAATCAACGGCAGTAGTGGAACTTTCCAAAATCCACACCTTGTCCCACGCTATGGCCCGGCTGCGAGCGATGGACCACCCATCCTTGCAAGCCTCCAAGGCTCCAACCCTGGTTCACCTTGTCTCTGAGACGCTGCCACCGGAACTCCACGGACTCCATTACCATGCTCTACTTAATCAGAGTCCCATGGCCATGGTCCGCGCTCCACTGGCCTCCCTCGACATGAATAGTATATATCGTAAACGTGCGTCTCTCGTGAGATTCGATATACCTGTTCGTCACATACACGACTACTCTTCAACTTGACTCGGAAACTGGCCATCGTTTCTCTACGTCAGAAGAACAACCAAGCGTCTGCCGACTTGAACAGTACCATCAATCCGGTTTAAGCATTTCATATTATAGCAAGCCACATTGAACATATAGATCGGCCGTACACAGTCAATCATGGCACATATTGCCACCTGCATGGCTGCTGTTGAGCCTACCACTATAACAAAGCCAAGCTCCCCTTTGCGAGCCATGTTTGCCGTAAGCATTTTACACCCTGAATTTATACAGCAACTTGACTGACATGGCGTCTTTGCAGTCCGGCTCACCACCAAAGCACTCGGGCAAGTCGTCGGCTGCACACAAATCAGCACAGGCGGAACAGCCGCAAAGATATCAGCTATTCCCCAAAGACAAGCCCCTACCTACTCCAAATACCTTGGCTCCAACAAAGGCTTTGCCGACTCCTCAGGCTTCCGAGACCAGCGACAAAACTTCTCCCTTGGCTGGCATCAGAATTCGCTTGAATCAAAACAACCTGATCAGACGCCGTAAAGTCAGCGTTCCTGAGCTTGGGCCCATGACAACAGTGCAAGAAGTCTCAATGGACTCACGTAGGTGAAGCTCAGATTCCTGCCATGGGCTTTGCTTACAAATTGACAGCCACGATACCTGGTCGCCCGCCTCTGCACGAACGTGCTTCTAGTGCCCCCGACGAGAGCAGCAGTCTAGTTCCGCCCATTGATCAAACACCCAAAACCAGTATACAGACAGAAGACTTGACAAGAGCCATCGAAGGCGCCTTTGAGCTCCCAGCCACAAAACCACGACCATCCTCACCCCGCAAACTTACTCCTCTCGTTATCCCACCAAGTAATGCCCCGGCTCCCAGACTACAGTCTAAACACTCGAGCAGTCAACTACGGTCTGGCAGCTCGCCACCCGCAGAGACCTCCCGACCAGGTAGACTCGAGCTCGGCACGCCGAGCATCGGGCGACTGACACCGGCCTCTACACCAGACCTCTCTATTCCTCAATCCGCCACAGCAACAGAGTTGTCTACGTCGACTCTTCCTACACCAATATCAGCCGCGCCGACCGACCAAAAGAGCTCACCCCGGCTTTGGGAAAGCTACACCCTTTCCAATGAAGACTGCAGCCTAACTGCGAATACACCAGGCCACAGACGAACAGGCTCCGAGACATCCAGCACGATGGATCGGGGGAGACAATCGAAGAGAAACGAAAAGGTCAGCAAGACTGGCGACGCCAAATCCACCCACAAGAGTTCCGAGAGACGCGCCTTTGAGGAGCTACCAACAGGCTGGAGGCCGTGTGAGGCTATTAGCAAACTCAATGCCAACGATGTCATGGCACTGCACAAGCAGGCTTTGGGGCAAGCAGAACGATTCGAAGTTCTCAGAGTAGAGGACGTCGAGGCTCTCTCAAAGGTAAACGACCATGACTACAGCTGCTTTTTTGCAATAAAGACATGACACTAATTGTTTTTTACAGGAGCTTCGCCAGCTCGACGATCGAACCGAGTATCTCCGCCGTACTTATAGCTCACTACGAGCTGGTCGCCGCAACCTGCACTCTCGCATCTGCCAGTACCTCCGCTCACCCCGCGTCGCCAAATTCAGCCACGACTCAATGCTCAAGCAGGAAGAAGCACTTGCTGAACTGGATGCTTCCATTGACGACTGGGTCACCAAGCTCGAGCAAGCCGAGAACAGACGCACCAGGGTCCGCCAGAAGCTGCTGGAGCACGTCGCCGCCGCCGCCATCCTCCCAGTCCCCGATGGCAGCGTCAGCGCATCATCGCCATATCAAACACACGGCGGTGCATCACCACCCCTGGGCATCCGCGATGTATCGACCCCTCCCCGGAGCCCCACGAAACAAACTTGCACCACCTCGTCGCCACGCACCGGCAGCAACTCGCCCTCCCCCCAGCGCGTGGTGGCCCAGGTGCCAAGCACCATTCTCGAGCTGCCCCTCATGGAGGAGCAGCAAGCCGCGTCCGCCAAGAGCTCGGTCGGCCGCTCTGCGAGCACGGCTACAACAAAATCTCGCAAGGCCGTTGAGAGCATACGGGTTTATGCAGGTGATGATTTGTATGCGCTGCTGGCCGACGTGGAAGATGAGATATTTCGGCTCGGTTCGGGCCAGGAAGAGCAGCAGCCCATGCCAGTCCAGCCGCTCAAAGAGCAAGTACGAAATCGCAGCCAGGAGAAACTAGACGGAGATGGTACATGCAACTCGACGGGGGCTGATACATTGACGGCGGCAACAACGACAACAACGGCAACAACAACAACGCCGCCGCTGGTAGTGGATGCAGGCAACGCACCACCGTCTGCGCCGCCGGCCCGTGCGGCAAAGAAGGATTTTCTCAAGGAAGCACAGATGCTTCTGAGCAACACTGTTTTTAGGCCTTGAGGGTCTTTACATAATAAGCAATCATGTGTCATGTAAACTATTGATGATGATTTTTTTTTTCTTTTTTTTTTGGATTATATGATACGATGGAGGGCGTTTCAACTATGCCAAATCATGGTCGCACATTTTGCAGGCGGCGGCGGCTTTTACAGTCCTTTAGATACCCCATCTGCTATTACTACTCTCTTTTTTAATTTTACTTAATATCTGCAACTTTCTATTAATACATTGATCTCCCAATGAAAAGATGGACGCTAATTGTGGTCATTCACATGCACGTACTACGGAATCGTTAGATAGGCAGCTAGTCTCTGATAACATCTCGCAAGACAGTCGTCGGTTTTCTAGTGCGAATAGCAATACGATAACTGCCAATGCGACAGCAGAGGTGGGGGGCGATGCCGGTTTTGGGGCGGACTGCGAGCGAGTATCACGCCAGATGAGTTACAATAGGAGGGCAAAACTAGGTTTTCCAGACGTTGGCAAGTTCCTGTCCACCAACCAGAATGCCAAAGCACAGCGAGCGAGCGCCGCAGCGCCAAGAGACAGACAAGACGCCCTTCTTCGGTGTAGTCAAGGATCAGGCTTTTCTAAATTGGATCGAACGTTGTCAATCTGCCTTTTACCGAGAGACCGAGATTGACCCCCCCCCCCATCATTGAACAGGGCGTGGAGGATTAGTATAAAAAAGCCACAAAAAAAAAAAAAAGGTACGTCGGCCGCGAAAAAAGACGGTAACTAGACCAATAGTTCACCTGAAACTATTTGACGTATGCAGCTAGTGAACCTGTAGTCCCTGCAGGGTTCCGGCAACGCCTTCGTTTGCGGTGGTGGTGAGAGAGAACGCCACGTCCCATCGTTGCAAATGACGAGATGAACAATCTAATAACTAATAATAATTGATATTGATGAGGAGACGGCACGACGGTGGCTTCAACAGGAGGGGGGGGGGGGGGCTATGCCTTAGTACTACCTAGTTCGGCATCGATTGTACGGTGACGTAACAAAAGGTAAAGACCAGTGTCTGCTCAGCTTATCTATCATACCTATGGGCTCGTTAACGTTACCCTTTCACCAGGTATCCTTGTACATCTTTCTACAGATCTGCAAAGCAACGTTAGTTGGGAGATGAAGTTTGTTATTCTCTTCTCCCTTCTCTTTCAATGACACAAACGTTTTTTACTCTGTCCGATTTACGACATTTCATTTCAAGCAGCCCCTCCATCTCGCGAAAAAAAAAAAAAAAAAAAAAGCCACTGTGCACATGGCCTATTTAGTCCAACTAGCTCGCGGCCTTGCCGTACCCGCCGAGGGAAAACCCAACATGGTGCCATGACAGACGCCGCACCGTCGAACGGGCGAGATAAATCGGGACCCGAACAAAGGGCCCAAGCGAAATCAAGCGAAATTTGAACTTGACCATGTAAGTCTTTTTTTGACACTGATCTACAGCCAGGTACATGTCATCCGTAGAGGGTGCGTATATCCTCCCCCAGCTTCTATAACTAGCACTAAATTTTTAGCATCTTTTACCAACATGGGATTCTGCCACGTGCCCGCTGTCCCTCGGTTCGACGTTAGTTATCATGCAGACGTCAAGGTGAACGGCGGTATCCGTAGCCCACTCACACATATGCTAGACTTTGGGGCGTCGCCACGTTTTCTCCCCTTTTTAGGTGTCGATCATGCCCTACCAGCAGGCACCAAAAAAAAAAAAGAAAAAGAAAAGGAGACTGAATGTCGACGATGGCTTCTCGCATCTTGACTTGCACGTATGAGTGAGAAGGAATGACAACCCCTTTTCTGCTGGCAAAGCCCTTGATATTGACGTGCACATAAGCTCACATTCGCGCGGCGCAGGTACAAGTGGGTATTAGTTGGGTAATTCAGAGCAAATCACCGCCA
>JARJPP010000274.1:0-42224 GCA_030782485.1 Beauveria brongniartii
CCCCCAAATCGAGTGCGGACAGGAGCTAACTCGACGACAGCTTGCCGAAGCGCAGGAGCTGTACCAGAACGCGCAGGCGCAGATGCAGACAGCCGTACGAAACGTCAACGAAGCCGCTCAGTACATTGTAGATGGCGAAAATAGACACCCAAATCGTCTCGACGTCTGCCAGCAGGGCACTCAAGGAGCGCCTTTCGGCGAGTTCCTCGTCGGCAAGCGACCCAAGTCGATAGCGCCGGGACAGCCAGCGTCCGGGAATCCCTTTGCCACCAACGGTAGCACCGCTGCTGCTCCTGCCAACCCATTCTCTTCTCCTAGCAGCAACACGACCAACACGCCGTCTCCTTTCGGCAGCGGCGGTGCGAGCGCGGCGCCGACGACGAGCGCCTTTGGACAGCCGTCTGCGCTGGGCCAAAAGCCCAATCCATTTGGCGCGCCCGCCTTTGGACAGCCGGCCCAACCTGTCGCAGGCTTCGGACAGCCGTCACAACCGTCGGCTTTTGGGCAGCCATCGCAGCCTTCTGCGTTTGGTCAAGCTGCGCAGAAACCGAGCGCATTCGGCCAACCGCCGCAGCCCTCGGCCTTTGGCCAGCCATCGCAACCCACGACGTCGGCCTTTGGACAGCCCTCGGCGCTGGGCGCGAAGCCCAGTCCGTTTGGTGCTCCCGCCTTTGGCCAATCTGCGCAGCCCAACGCTGGCGGCGCTCCCCAGACGTCTGCGTTCGGCCAACCCAGTCAGCTGGGCCAGAAACCGAATCCCTTTGGAGGAAACGCCAACGCAGGACCAAGTGCTTTTGCCACGGCCGCCAGCAATAACAGCAGTTCGGTGAATCCTTTTGCAGGAAACAGCATTGCGGGCCCGAGCCCCTTTGCCGCAGCATCAAGTAGTAACGAGAAGCCAAACCCATTCGGCGCTCCATCAACCAACAACCAGGCAAGTCAGCCTGCTTCGAATCCCTTTGGGAGCCAAACCCCAGCGCAGAATAAGACTCCAAGTGCGTTTGGGCAGCCGTCTGCGACACCCAGCTCAAATCCCTTTGCCAGCGGTGGTAACTCGACGACGCCGGCAGGGAATCCTTTCGCGGCTAAAGGCCAGGCAGCAGGGGGCAGCGGATCCAATCCTTTCGCAGCGGCGCAGTCCAATGCGAATGCTCCCGCAAACCCCTTTGGCAGCGCGCCCGCCCAAGCAACGCAGCCTGCGGCACCACCGGCCAACAGCCCGTATCCGCCTGGAAGTGCCAAGCAGCACCCTCCTGCGGCGAGCTACATCAACCTCCACATGGACGGAACGCTGGCGGCGTTCAAGGGCAAGGCCGTCTACTACCGGGAGGGTAAGCCTTGCATCCGGGCCTCTGACGGCACCTGGACGCGCGTCTGGTTCCCCGGCGGCGCGCCGCGGTACGACAAGAACACGGAGCTGCCCCCGGACGTGTACGACGACAAGACCAAGGCGCAGTGGCAGCAGTTTGAGCAGACGGGCAAGTTTGCAGACGGCTTGATGCCCTCGTTGCCGCCGCCGCGGGAGTGTACAGTCTGGGACTTTTAGAACGAGACAGGGGCTTGATGTGCATATCTAATGGCGTTTCTTTTTTTTTTTTTTTTTTTGGTTTTTCGACTGGGCGGCTTGAAGTGTCATTTTTTGGGTATCTTTACGGCCGCGGACGTTTATATAGCATGGTCACAGGAAAAAGCCCAGGATTACATGACCTTTGAGCCTGGGTAGTCTCGTTTACAGCAGCACAGCGTTGATATACCAGTATTGGTAGGAGAGAAAGTTGAACTCTTATTGTTTATATAAGTCTTGTCCTTTTGGTCTTCAGAGTTGAGACGGCTGCACCCTTTTTCAGATGCCAATCGCCCGTCTCCAACTTGCCTCAGCCCCGTCGCAAGTCACGAAGGAACCGCTTAAGCGGCAATGGTGACCTCGACCTCGACACCGGCGTCAATGTTGACGATGATCTGCTTGACGACCTCGGTGGGGGCGTTGAGGTCGATGAGGCGCTTGTGGATGCGCATCTCGAAGCGGTCCCAGGTCTTGGAGCCCTCACCGCAAGGGGTCTTGCGGGTGGTAATCTTCAGCGTCTTGGTGGGCAGGCGGACAGGGCCCTTGGCGCGAAGGTCCTTGTTCTTGGCGCGGTCGATGATTTCGGTGCAGACCTTTTCGAGGACCTGGACCTTGCGCGAGGACAGGGTGATGCGGATCTTGTGGCTCTTCTGCGGTGGTTTGTCAGTACATTTGTCCATTTTTCCCAGGTGCTGGCGAGCCGAAGCGAGGAAAAGCAAAAGAGAGAAAAACGTACAGGGCCCTCGCCGACATCCTTGTCAGTCTTGTTGTAGGACATTTTGAATGATTTTTTTTCTTGGGGTATTGACCTCACGACTCGAACGTTGTAGGACTGCTAGACAAACGTTTCGGCAAAGTGATGAAGGTTGAAGAGAAGGGAAAAAACGAGATTCGGGATCGCTTCGCTTTGGTGGGCACAAAAGGTTTGGTGGGGGATTGCGAAAATGTGCTGGTTGTGCGAGGCGCTAATCTATTTAAGGTTAGAATGGCTAGTTTCAATAGATGTGGTTGGCTGGCACGGGATGGTGGGGTGCAAGAAAAGGTACGTATCTTTGTCCAAGCGACGCGCCTGGTGCTGTTTAAATAACTTACAGGCGCTGGGGAGTTGATTTGTTTCGAGTTGGTAAATTGTAAATACTTTACGGAGGGTGAAATTGATGATTTGTTACCGTGAGTCGGCGAAAATTCATTTGTCAATGATTGTCAATGATTGTCAATGACATCCGGTACAATACGAAGCACTATTTGAGAGGTTGCTCGTCTTCTGACGACTTTCACGTCATCGGCAATTAGTGGCAGCAGAAGCTACAAGAAAAGTGATTTCGAATCCAAGAAAATCCAAATGAGAAAGAAGATGAGACAACAGCATATAGAATAATGGTGTTGCTTTTTTATGAAGACTACACACAGGGAGCGACTCATATGTAGGACCAATTATTACGTCAATCATCGACTTGTTCCCAGTCAACCAGTACATGTATGATTTATTCATTCGTATATCTTAAAAAAATCAACGTGACCCAAATTTCAATCCAACTATTTCAAGCTTAGTATCTAATAATAAGCTATTCCATCTCCATTAATGACTTACAACTTGTCTGATGTTCATACCCCAAGCACGGGCCACCCCACTAGTAGCTACGCCGCACCTGGAGCTTCCAGCTTGACTGACCCTCTTTGTATGAATCATCCGGCGATTCAACGACAGCCTCACGCAAGGCGGCGCACAAAACCAGCAAACCAGTCATGGAGATGCGACTTCAGCCTTGAATAGCCCTTGACCTTTTTCTTCCTAAGCTAGAGGAAGCTTTCATCACACGGGCCCGTAACAACTCTGGACGACTCGACTACCCCTCCATCCTGCCAACATGCCCAAGTTGCCGTCATTGGCAGCTTACCCCCCCGCCGAATGGCGTCATAAGCTCTCAACTGCGGAATGGCAATCGATACAAAGTGCCTGGATAACATTGTTGCAAGCATACATTAGCTCTCCGCCCTCTGTGTTAGCCAATGCTCTTTCCGAAGAGGACTCGTCTCTCACTCGCTTTCTCACCACGTTTGCGCAAGAAGCCGCCTCGCAGGATGCATCCCATTCGCCATCAACAGCCCTATTAAAGGCCGTGCTGCAACTAACGGACCAATCGACGTCTTTAACAGCAACATCGGTTCTCGACACGTTTGATCATCTCGCCAACTTGGCCAAAATCTATCCAAAGAAACTCGCCGCGCCAGTGCTTTCCAAAGCGTTTACGTCATCACATGCAGCTGCCCTTGAGTCGTCATTGACAGCGCTCAAGAAGTCACTTATTGTGATTTTAGATGCCGGGATACGCGGCGACCTCAAGCTCGCAGAGGCACGTCTCGCGAAGCTCAATCCGCTGCTGCATGCCTCGCCAGACGCCTGCATGCTCTTCCTTGCCGGTGACGACTTCCTCGACAGCCTCATGGTGGGGTACAAGGTCATGAACCCACCTCTGCGGAAGGTCATTATCGCAACGCTATATCTGTGCTTGTTCGGGCTCGTCGAGGCCCAACCCGCCAAGTGGTCCATGCTGAGCGATGAGCTGTTTGCGCTCAAGTCGGCGGCGGACCAGCACAAGGAAGGACCGATAAACGCCAACGACTCGCTGGTGCCGGAGCTGGTCACGTCCACTCCGCTTCTCAAGGTACTGCTGGCCAAGGCCGAGGCCGACGGCGCGGCGACACCGAATCTCAAGAAGCGCATCACGGCTCTGGAGGCGTTCAAGAAGGGTGTCATGGTGCGGCCAAAGAGGCTGGTGCGGCGCAAGGTGGACAAGGGCAAGGGCAGGCAAACAACTGACGATGCGGATGCCGAGATACACATTCATCGCATGAGTCAGATTACACAAGTGCAAGACTTGTTTCCCGACCTTGGTGCCGGCTTCGTCGCCAAGTGTTTGGATGAATATAATGAGGATGTTGAGCAGGTGGTTGCCAACCTTCTCAGCGAGTCATTGCCACCACATCTTGCTACCGCAGATCGTAGCGAAAAATTGTATGTTTCATTTGGATTACAAAGAGTTTACTCACTCACATATTCTAGGTCCTCATCCCACCAACAGCTTCACCCCGACATGGCACCGCACTCTACACCACCACAACTCCCAACTCGTCGCAACATCTACGACGACGACGAGCTCGACCGCCTGACCGTCGACACCGCCAAGCTGTCCTTTGGCAAGCGGCCCGAAAGAACGGCCGACCAGCTGCTCAAGGACCGCTCGTCCGCACCCGGCAAAGCCGCCATCCTCTCCGCCCTCGCCACGTTCGACTTTGACGACGACGAGCGTGACGACACCTACGACGCCGACGACGTGGGCGGCACCGTCGACGCCTCGACGAACCAGGAGGCCGACGGCGCCAACGACGCTAACGAGGAGGCGCTGTTCCGGGCGTTCCAGGCGGACCCCCGCGTTTTTGATCGCGACGCCGCGACGCGCCGGTCCGCCGCACGCAGCAAGCTGCGCGAGGACACGGGCATGGCCGACGAAACGGTCGAGGGCTGGGCGCTCATGCTCACCCGCAACGCCGGCCAGATGCGCCGCCTCGAGGCCAAGTACGCGTTTAGCGGCCACCAGCGCGAGCTCGGACGCACAGCGTGGCGCGACTCGGGCGCAGAGGACAGCGATGCTGGTGCGGCGGCAGCGGGCAGAGGCGGGAGAGGAAGAGGCGGCGGCGGCGGACGTGGTAGAGGTGGTCGTGGTGGTGGAAGAGGACGAGGTGGTGGGGATGTGGCGGGACCAACGGGCGACAAGGCCACGGAAAACGCACGAAAGGGCAAGGAGGCGAATAAAGGCTCGCGGGCGAACCATAACCGCAAGGCCGGGCATGCCAAGAAGATGGCACGTGGAGGTTTCCCCGGGTAAACGGTGTAAATGGATCTACTTGCTGTGCCAGACTTGTATATATATATATATTCGACGCATACATACATGGATGGAGTCGTTGCTGGTGAATAACTTTAACATGAATAAGAGCGAGGCATTGCATATCGGTCACAGGGAAAGTCGAAAATAAAATAATGGTATTCAAAAAAATCAAGAAGTTCTGGGCCTTTCGAATGCTCTATGAAAGGGTCAGCCTGATTCTGGTAAGTAGACTATTGTCAAAACATGAAGTCATAAAATCTGTAAATGTCGAATTATCACATCTGCAAAAAACAAGTAAAAAGACCTGCTCAAAACGCCATATATCTGGGCCCCTTGCCGCCACCATTTCTGTTCTTATGCTCTGAGGTACGCTATATGTTGTCAGTGCGTGAATCCAGTTTTCATCTTACTAAAAGAAAAATTTGTTGACTTACTCGCATCAATCTGCTTGAGCTGTGGCAGGGCCAAGCGGACCTTGTTCCTATACAGCGCCGGGGCGCGGAGCTGCAGCGGATTGCCCTCAAAGTACACCGTCGTCAGGGCCTCCTTGTCAGCAAGCTCACGCTCGACGTCGGCAAAGTCCATGATGAGGTTGTAGCTGGCCCAGACCTCTTCGAGCTTGGCGAGCGGGCCGAGGCCCTTGAGGCTGTCAATCTTGTTGTGCGAGACGTCAATCGTGGTCAGGTTGACGTTGGCCTCGAGCCCCTGGAGCGAGGTGAGCATGTTGTGCGAGATGTAGAGCTCCTGCAGCTGGGGCACCTCGCGCAGCGGGCTCAGGTCCTGGATGCGGTTGGACTGGATGCTGAGGAGGCGCAGGCGCGGCAGGCCGCCGAGGTTGCGGAGCTCGGTGATTTTGTTCTTGGCGAGCCACAGCTCCTCGATGCCCGTGAGGGTGTCGAGATTCTTGATCTCGCGGATGCGGTTGGAGCCGAGCTCGAGCGACGTGATCTTGTCGAGACCGTCCAGATTCTCAATGTCCTTGATCTTGTTGGCGACAAAGTAGAGCGTCCGGAGGTCCTTGAGGTGGTTGACGTGCTTGATGTGCTTGATCTTGTTGAAGCTGAGGTCGAGGTTGGTCAGCTTGGTCAGCCGGTCGAGGCCGCGAATGTGCGAAATCAGGTTGTCGTAGAGGTCGAGGTCCTCGAGCGTGCCGCCGAGCTCGTCGAGGCCCTCAATGTGCTGGATGTTGTTTTGCCGAAGGCAGATTTGCACCACTTTTTGGAAGCGGTCGAGGCGCAGGCGCTCCATCGACCCGACACGCGAATGGATCACGTTGATTTGCTCCGTATCGGGATCCTCGTTGGCCAGCAAATCTATACACACACACACACACAACAAGTTGTCAGCGGGCTGTGGCCTCATCTTGCGGGCTGATGGGGGGGCGACGGGGTAAACTCACCTTCATCGGCGGCAATCTCCTCGCCGGGCAGCACATTTTCGTCATCCGAGTACTCCGGGTCCGACACGGCTTCGGGGTTGGTCAGGATGGCCGACTTTGGGATGCGCAGCTTGCCATCCCAGCCGTTGGCATTCTTCAGGCTGCCGCTGCCGTTGCCGCTTCCGTTGCCTTCGGAGGCGGCGGGTTCGTGAGCGTCGGTGTCGGCGTCGGCGGCGATGGTGACGTGCGCATGGGGCTGTTCTTCGCTAGTCGAGCCGGGAGACATGGTGTGTTGTTCTGCGCACGCTCGAGGATGAGAGGTCAGAGTGTACCTAGGTAGCAAACAATTTGTAAGGCTGACTGTTGATCTGGAGGATTATCGATAATAAAATGGCGGGGCATTTGTTAGGCGGAGACGCTAAAGAGCTTCGGCCAACGGGCGCGATGATGTAAGAATGATTGCATTTCTGGCATGCAACGCACATCAAGACATACAATGCCGAGAAATGCAAATTGCAGTAAAGTTGACGACGGCTTGACTGCCTTTGGAAATTGTGGTCTTGGCCCAGCATGGTGGTTGCCCTTTCGGATAATTCTCGGCCGCGTCATCGTCGCCGCTTTTTTAACACGACCATAAATTCACTTACGTCTCCGGACCCTCCAATATACAGGGGCTAAAATTTAGCTATCAGATTTTAAATTCCTACCTATGACTATACCTAATTAGCTTCTAGTAAGATAATTAGCCTACTAAAAATTATAGGGAGGCCTATAGCCACTAAAGGACGCCCTATTATTCTTAAGCCGGCAGTTACTACGGCCTAAAGCCATATTTTAATAACACTAGTACTAGCTATAAGGCTAGCTATAAGAATATTATAAGAGGCTTAGAGAAGATAAATTAAAGAACCTATAATACTATAGGTATTACTTAATAAGGTAATTATATTATTATAACTTGTTACGGGCTGGGCTACACCCAGCACCGTACTGCAATTCGAGGGGTCCTTTATAGGTGTAACCAGGCAACAAGTGGCCGACTTGTTGTTACGAATCCTTTTGCCTACCATGGCTCAGGGGTTTTGGTCTATTCCAATGATGGCAGTAGCGGCTGGTTGCCCGCTATGAGCCCCGCCAGGGGTCAGCCCATCACATAACTATTATATATATTATCTATAACCTTAATAAGTTTTATATAAGCTACTAGTAAAATAAAGTTATCTTAGACCTTATTAACTCTCTTATAACTACTAGCTAAACTAATCTTATATTACTAAGTACCTTAGTATTAAAGAGATATTGTATGTGCGACCGTATATTGCCATATTGCCATGTTATTAGCAACACTGCCTCCATCATTGATCGTTTGAGGGAACAGTAGCCTTATTGCCTATCCAAGCTCGCGCTATGGAAAGGTGAAGCCGATCGAAGCTCGCTGCTCGTCAATTACTCGGCCATATCTGGAAATGATGTTATGATCTCATGATTATGAGTGAGAGGAGGCATGCACCTTTGCGCAGCGGCGGTGTGATGTACAAGGAGTACCCTGCGTAACGTTTCATAGGGGGACTTACTCTAGAAGAAGTCTAAAAAACCATGTTTCCATATCTTCTCTTCGAAGCGACATATTCGCCCAGTCACTGCTCTGGGCAGCAATTTCATTTGCTTGCGTATCGGCAATCTTTCCATCAGAGAAGTATCGGACAACCTCAAGCCACTCCTTACCCTGCAGACTAAGGGGTATGTAGTGAACCCACGGTTTGACCCATTCGTTGTGCCATTCGCGAAAAACTGCAAACTTGAAGGTGAGACTTGTGCTGCGCAGCAAGGCGTAGAATCGCCCGGAAAACGCGTTGCCATCCATATCCAATAGAAACTTGCTGCTCCATCCATCTTGCTGTGAGACAGGCCTTTGAACATCGAAGTAAGCTGCCTGCGAATCACAGTCAGATTGTTCACATTGAACAACGCGCGTGAAAGACATGTCGACTAGCTCTCGGTAGTCGCCACGGCGCACGGTTTCTACTTCCCACCCTCTTTTAGTTTCGTGGCGCCGCGATAGGACAAAGGCTGAGCTGTTCCCGTTCATTGTGTCTACAAAACGCTGGCGATGATGTTTCTTCCAATTCCCACCACTTCCAAACCCGCCGGTTGTAGACCCGCGCCAATACAGCTTGTCCTGTTTCTCAGCCCATGGCACGTCTCTGGCGGCATCATACTTGACCATGTCGACCCAGTACCAGGGAGAGGGATAAAGAATGTCGCTGTTCGACGAAGTTTTCGACTGTGAGAAGATAGGGACCAGGTCGTAGGACAGACTGTGGGTGTCGGGCGTATCGAAGAAGCCGTGAGAGGAACTGAGCGACGGGGACAGGCAAATATCAGACATGGCCGAGATATTGTAAATAAAGCCGAGGTCGCCTAAGCCATAACTTTGCACGTCGTCTGTAAAGTCGTTATCCTCAAGAGCTCTGGATGGACTATTTGGGTGACAAGCCAGCCGTAGATGTGGCCAGGAGGGTTCCCGTGCTAACTGAGTGAATGAGGCATTAGGCATCTTCCGCCCGGCCTCCTCTTTTAAGCTGGTTGGGTGTCGTGAGAAACTGTTGAGAGGTCTCCTGTTCGCGCTGGCAGCAGGTATGTTCTTCGTCAGGGCTCTTGTTACGACGCGTTCGAGGTCGGCATGTGGAACCACAACCCGTGGCTCGTCGATGGTGTTGAATGCAACTTCCATGCTGGGTAAGTATTGTACAAATTTCTGCACCATACCATGCACCGCATTCTGCAGCCATTCAGGCCCCCCTTCGATGTTGATGAGTTCGCCATCACGGATCGTGACTCGCATCAGATTCTTGCCATTATGCAGGGCTTCAGCTGATCTTTTGCGAACAGTTCCCGGAGCTAGTCCCCAGAAAGGTATCACAGACTGATGGATGTTATCGAATTCGTCAATAAGCACCAAACCGTTATGAGCCGCGAACTCATACCACTTATCAAAACGTGGTGGTGGAGGCATTTCATATCTTCTGCGATATTCCTCCACAGCCTGTCTGAGTGACTTCGACTGCTTTCGTTTTAACTCTTCAAATTCCCGCTGCGCAGCATTCACAAGTTGCGAGATTGGATGCTGCATCCAATCCTTCGAGGATGGAACAGCCGGCCGTCCCGCAGGCAAGAACGTGTCGGGCCCTCCAAGATGGAAAACAAGAAGGAAGCCCGTGATGATAGCGATCGCTGCTAATCGCTGTTTTTTTGGCCACATCTTTACTGTGACTCTTTTCCGCTGTCCTTTCGGTCTTGATCATATGTTTGCAGGAGGAAAAGTGTGTCGTTGATTTGTCGGATAACGCTGTCTCTGTTGGTTCAGTACGCAAGCGTTCTGCCTGGGTGGCAAGTTCTGTCGTAACAAGGCTTCCAGAAGTATCAAAGTACAGAATTGTTAAGTTAAGGGAAGGGACAAGCTTTTGAAAAAGATAACAACAACAGAATCCTGACAGCTAACTGCCTCACATAACGTGACATGATTTGAGTGAATCTCGGGCGAGCTGGCAAGCCGTGTTCTAGAGGGCGATAAGTTACCCGGAGTGCACCTGATATACAGAATACATGTCGATCCCAGCGAGTGAATGTGTAGTAAACACGAGTCTCTGCAAAAGCCACCTCAGCATACGAGGCGGCAGGGGTCGGATCCCTGTCAGGAAACTCAATTAAAGAACTTTTATACTCCGAGTGAAACACATGAAGGCCCATTTAAACCTAGGGGAATAAGTGGATCCACACGTCACGTTGCAGACAACTACAGAATGGCGTCCTTGTCAACTTTCCGCTAAACGTACCCTTATGTATATATTAACCTGTTTTAAGGTTTTTCTATACGGAGTATATGGACCGTTTTCAACTGAACCCTCGTTCCCACGCAAATCGCCATCGCCAACCCACACGTGCGATCGTGTCAAAGTACTGCGCCGCTGTCTCGCCCCGAAAGCCCTATCTTAGACGAGGACCTCACGCATGTCATCCAGACTTGGCGTTGATGTGACGAGAATGATTAGAAGAAAACCCAGCATGTCGATTTTCGTCCATCCTATGCATCATGCTATGAAATCATGCTGCAGCGGTCTGTTGTGAGCATCTTCAGGTCCTGGCAACTAGCCGCAAGACCCATAACCGCGGAATCTGGCGTTGAGAGGGGTCCATGCAGCCGAAACTAACCATGCTGAGATATCTCATCTTGTGGGTACCACTAGGCTACCGCAATTTTGGAGGGAGGGCATTTCTGGATCAGTGATTCTTCGATATACTGTTGCCCCCCCCTCCGCCGGACTACACTTGAATACGCTCGTTCCCACAAGTCGTTTGCTGGATGATGAATGGATCGCACGGTTCTAATAAGCAGATAAGCTCATGTCGGCCCTCGGCGGTTTGGCTCCGCTGTGCAGGTCGGCGAGAATGCATGTGGCGATCCGTTCGACAGCCTCGCCGGTCGACTTCATTCCTGTAAATGATTCGCACCCCAATTCACCTTGATGGTACCATTATTAGCTGGGAAACACCCCAAGGCATGCGAAGAATGAACAGCAACGCGCGTCGTCACACGTCTCAGCTCCACCGCGGCAATGGGGGCTTGGCCACTGACTTGGATCACTACGATGCTGTGCTGACGGTTCAGAGACGGGGACTTTTTAGTGTGTCTTACTGCTGAACCTTAAAAGAAAGCGTTGAAACACGAGCATCGAAACAGGGACCCGTAAGCCACGAGCCGCGCGGAATTTGATAAAATTACAAAAAAAGGGGGACCTTTCTCGTGTCGGCTTGTTATACGTTAATTACTACACTTCGGGTGACGAATCTATCTTTCTGTAGTCCCCGACCCTGTAAAGGTTTTTAATTTTCAGTTTTCCACGCCTCACAATGTCGCGATAAACCTATGAGTCATAATGCCAAATTTAGTCCCTTTCCTCTTTTCAGTATCCATATCAATCGAATTCATAATCCAGTATAATCTTCACATTCACCCTCCTTAATGCCAACATTAAGCAGTCTATAGCGCTTAGCGCCTAGGCGCGAGTTTAGCAAGTTCAGGCAGCAGAGACGAGCCATTCGCTCTACTAGGCTATTATTAACTAGCTTCTTTCTATTATGTCTACTATACTTCTATGTTAGTAGCTTAAGTCGCCTAGGGAGTTTATTTATCGTCTCCTTAGTCATGCCGACCTTAGAAGAATTAATCTATACTACTCTAGGAGAGCATAGCACTGACGACATTGACCCGATAAGTTCGCGTTATGATGTGGGACGTAGCTCAACTGTACGCTAATCATGGTTTTTCGTAGGAGGTTGTTAACGATCTCAATAAGAGTAGCCAATCGCGCCCTAACCAGACTTTTACTCCTACCCCCGCCACTCCTTCTAGCCTGGCGAGTAGCTCTTCCTCCGTTAGTAGACCCTCTTCTGTTAGTAGCTCTTCTCCCTCCCGCGGCATCGCCGTTCCTTAATGGGGATAGTGCGGGGTCACGGCTATACGGGTACTGCGTAGTGTTAGGCGCCTTATAGGTGCGTATCTTATAGCTAATAGTGGTCTGACTGCCGATAGAATATGGCGTAATAGACGGAGGACTACGGATTATAGTCCTTAATCCTAGATACGGCTCTCGAGGTCGTAACAATCACCTCTAAGGCGTAAAATTAACCCATAGTGTTGTGTAGTAGCTTCTTACTTACTACTACCACCCTTAGCGTACGCTATAAACGCTAGCCGCGAGTATTCCACTCTTAGAGTAGCTTTGTACCCCTCCCCCCCTAATGCCTGCTGCTTAACTAACATAAGCAACTTTCTGCTGCCTACCACCCCTGGCGTACGCTGCAAACACCCACTCTTGACATGAGGAGTCGATTTCTACCCCATGCCTGCTGCTAAACTGACATGAGTAAAAATAGCTCGTATATTATATCATTTATCATTGCTTTGCAGATTCATGCATGTTGAAGCTGCACACCATGTCTGAGCTTTGACCGCTCAGGCGCACTGTTTCTTATCACCTACACCTGACCAACATGCGGGGTTCCCCATTTTATGGGCGGCCGTAAGACTTCAAGCTTCCTCCACCACTGCTTGACGTCACTCATCCAGCTTCCTCCATGAAATCGCCGCGACTTATGATCGACCTGGAAGCATCCCATATATAATGCATTGAAACGGTTGCCATCTCGTGGAAGATGGCGTCGCGCCGGGTGGCTTGGCCCGTGGTGCGGCATTGCGCGGCTACGATGCATGGACTAGGCTTTACGTCTCGAAAGCTCGAGCTCGCAGCTTGGCCCTATGGGCGGCGCTTCCGCCGGGAATTGCATATCGAGCCTATTCTTATGCCTCCCGTCATTTTTACGGGACTGTTTATAGCTCTGTGGTGCTGGAAATGCACCATGCTCATCGTGTTCCAAAATGTCATCATCTACAACCCGTTTCTGCCGCCCGACGCTCGCCGCTTAGAAATAGCAGATTATGCGAGCCAATGTCGCGGGGTGGCTTGGAGGCAAGAGATGATCAAGTCGCTCGACGGCACGTCAATTGCACTTTGCGTTAGCGAAAAAGCTTCAGAGTCATCGATGCCCTCTGCCACGCCGGTGTACATTTTGTACTTTCAAGGTATGTGAAGAGAGCGTATCAAGGGCTAACAAGAGTCGATTGACCGGGTTTGTAGGTAACACTTCATCTTTGCCGCCCCGATTACCCGAAATATCATCAATTCTCCGTCGAGTTCGAGATGCCGACAAAGGCGCAAGCTATACCATCGTTGGCGTGAGCTATCGAGGCTTCTGGAAGTCACACGATCGGCCGTACGAAAAAGGCATCAATCTAGATACCCAGGCAGCGTTACGGTGGGTTACGCAATTGCACAAAGATGAGCATCCTGCTTCGCAGTGTGACCCTGTTGTTCTCCTCTGGGGCCAGAGCGTAGGTTGCGGCTTCGCCACCAGTCTCGCCGCGAATGCGTCAGACGAGTACAATCTTTCGATACGCGGCATGGTGCTCGAGACACCATTCACCAACACAAGGGCCATGCTTCAGGCCTTGTATCCTCAGAAATGGCTGCCTTATCAGTATCTGTGGCCGTTTCTGCGCAATCAGCTGGACACGTGGAAGAATCTTAGGGTGGTGGCTCAAAAGTCAAAGGGGCAGCCGGTGCCCGTGTACATTGTCGAGGCTGGGAATGACGAGCTAGTGCCACAGAATCACGGCGAGATGCTGGCTGGACGCTGCGAGGAGCTCGGCTTGCCTGTGCAGCGTTTTACCGTGCGTAAAGCTCTTCACAACGATGTCTCGATCCGGCAGGCTGGCAAGCAGGCCATTGCAGACTACATACGATCCGCTGTGGCGGCCGCTCAGGCAAAGTGATGGTCAACAGGGAGCCAATGGCAATGCCTAGGCAGAGGAATCGCGGCAATCCTGCACCCTCCGCCACCCTGCTAAAAGTCCATAGGACTCACAGCGGAAGAAGGGCAGCAGCCAGCCGTGGGCGCCCGAAAAGGGAAAGGAACGGCATCTTCATCTAACCGCGGGTCCACCGGAGCTAGAAAGCATAGACCAATGTGTGCGGGGAGGAACAATGTCGAGCGAAGCAACACCGATAGACAGGAACCAGATGCTAACGGGCATGTGAATCTCATGCGACTTACAAGGTGTCGCCCACCACAGCTTTGGCGTATTTTGGTCAAAAGAAAACCAATTGAGATCTTTGAGGGGCCGATTGATATCATTTCGAATATTTTTTCTTCTTTTTCCAGCAGAAAAGAAGGCAACGGGCCCAACATGTTGGGTCGCTAATCACGAGTGACCTACCGAGCGGAGGATGTCTGCCTGACAATGCTCCTGGGCATGCACACCAGGCAAAACCTGCCAAGGACTCCACACATCCACGAAATAATGCGTGAAAAGAAGCTTGCGTACAGATTAGGGGCGTCCTTGAACAGGGTTGGTAACTAGGTAGTTGTTGCGCCGCCGCCCGCCGTCGTTTTTGTATTAGTCGGGCAAGCAACTCGGGGTGGGTAATACACCAGCAAGCCGTGATTGCAGGCAGCCAGACACGCAGCGCCGCGCAACAGCCAGCGCATCAGAAAAGTGTACCCACGGTTTGGGAGCAAATGTGCAGGATGATGGGATTCATCTCGTGCAGCATGCGTATGCGTCCTTGTCCGCCGATTCGTAAAGCTCTGCGTCACCCAGCGGTACCCAATAAGATGGGTAGTGTGCCTTGGGTTATGCACGTCGCTTCTTGGCTGCATATGGGGGGTGGGCACAAGGGCGACGACAAGGCAACGACAACGCTTTTTACTTGCATTTCTGTAATTACTATTCCCAACATAATGCAAAGGCATGATTCCTCCCAATTGCCCCTTTTTTTTTTCTTTTTTTTTCTTCTAGGATGGATGACTCGACTGATCTCCCCCTGCTAGGCTACACCAATCTCATACCTTCCCCGGCAGGCCATCCTTGTAAAATGGCTGCACGTGATAGCGTGTCAGTATCGGGTCACAGCCAGAACCACTCAACGCGGTCGGGGCGCGATGCTCAGCCGGTGCCATCACTACTTTTTTTTCGTTGGCTTCCTTGATTGCTTGCCGTTTCTTTTCTTTTCACTACAGGGGGGGTGTCGCCGGAAAGTAGGTAGCCCACACACACTGCGTGCGTATCTTGGGGGGGGCAGAGCGCAGGAGGATTATAAAATGCCTGGCCGCCCGCTCGTTCATCTGCTGCTTTCGTTCCTGGTCGCCCCCCTCTTTCTTGTTGTATTGTAGCGTCTCTAGTGTTTCAGAAACGGTAAGTCTGGCGACATCAGGGAAAACGGCCAGGAAAAAAAGTCATCGCGGTCGGAAAACAAATTAAACCTCGGCAACTATACACAATTTACACCACCACCGTGAACATATCATCGCTTCTTCGGGCCGGTGCTTCACATCTTTGCTGCCTGACTGGTCATCATTACGAAACAATACATAAGCCTCTGGTTTCTACCTCTTCAAACCACAATTCTCCTTCCTTTTCATCCTCTAGCATCTCAGAGACCCAAATATGTTCTCCTCCAGGCGTGCCGAATCCACAACCAGGAGCTTCTCCAAGGGCCACAAAGTCTCCAAGTCGAGCGCCTCATTTCGCGAGAGCAGCGGCGTCTCCAAGAAGCGCCATGAATCGTCTCGGCACCATCGCCGCCCAGCCACGGCGTCGTCAACCGGAACCGAAGATACCGCCATGAGCAAGTAAGTCCCATAACTTGTGGCAGCCCACATCATTCTTCCTCCTTCATCTCACTCACGCACACACACACAGCGGCATCGGCTCTAGCGTTGTCACGCTCGTCGTCGGCGCTGAGCAGCGCCTCTTTGCCGCGCACGAGGACGTGCTCCGCGCAAGCCCCTTCTTCGCGCAGACGCTGCGCGCCGCCTACACGGACCCGGCGGCCAGGCGTATCGCGCTGCCCGACGAGGAGCCCGAGATTTTCAGCTCCGTCCTCGAGTACCTCTACAAGGGTGACTACTTTCCGCGCCTCGCGCACAACAAGCGCCGCGACTCGTGGGAGCTCGAGGCCCCGACGACGGCCGACGAGGAGCGCGCCCGCGTCGAGAGCACCGTCTACCACCGCAGCTTTGACGGCGACCTGCTCAAGGATACCGTGATTTACTGCGCTGCTGAGCGCTACGGGCTGGCTGAGCTCAAAAAGATTGCCCTCCGCAAGCAGGGCCTTCGTAAGTCGCTCAACGCTTTACTCTCTCCCCCTCACGCCCGTGCAACTTGCTTCTGACACGGTGCTGCAGAGTCTGGCATCCAGTGCAGCACCATCTTGACATCGGCACGCTATGCCTACGCGAACACGCCCGACACAGACTCGAAGCTGCGGGCTCACTATCTTGCACTCATCATTCGCTCCCGCAACACCTTCAAGCGCAGCGGAACCATGCAGCTGGAGATGCATAATGGCGGCACGCCTCTCTTCTTTGATCTCTTTGTCGCTCTCTGCAACCACGTCGATGACATTGCATCGGGACAGTGAGTACTTTCTGCCAAAACTACTATCAAAGACACTAACATTCCCGAAACAGGGGTACACCCAAGTCGAATCGTTTCTTCTCTTAATGCTTCCCTCACCATGCTTGTCTATTCCACAACCTCCTCGCCTTGCCTTGTGGCTTGGCCAACAAAGATTGTGCACAAACGATTCATTCCATGGCTACTTGGCGTTTTGCTCTCACACTGGCGTTTTTTTTTTCTTGTTGGACCCCCCTTGTTGTCCCAACTGTTCACATTTTATTTGCCGTCATTCTCATCGCTACCCATGTACAACTACTTTCCTCTGTCTACCACATTACCTCCCCCCCCCCTTCGATCTGTCTTTTCATATTCCGCCTCACAGTGCAGGCCCAGATTGTACGCTGCAAACGTTTTACATGTTGGAAGATGCGACGAGCAACACTGATTCCCAGCCACACACACACACACACACACGGCTTGGAAAGGAAAGAGAAAACCATGCAAAAAAATTGGAAACCTTCTCACAACGGGGATGTATTTATATTTCAAGAGACTTGCTTGCGGAAAGCAGCCAGAGCGGAAACGGAAAGAGTCTCGGTTTGGTGTTACTAGATTTCCTTTTGTACTTTTTTCATCTACAGAACGACTGCGCGGAATGACGGCCAGCTCGGTATCGTTCTCTATATCATATTCGCGACACTACCCGAGGCGTCATTTATTACAGGAAATCATAGTTCAAATAATTTCTAGCAATTTCGAAATAAGCGAGAAACGATCAAAGCACAATTGTGCAAGTACGCAGGCAAGAGGGTGTGGGATGGGTCAAGAGGTCGTCTGGATTATCGGTAGGTGGCGTGTAGGAGTCACAGCCAGAGAAGCTTTCGACGTGTTCTCGTTGATTAGAATGTGAAACTCTGCGTGAGAGACATGCTCCCATCTGTAGCTCTGAAGAGCTGCTATGACCCGGACCGTGAGGCAGCAACCTCGGCCACCATGCAAAAAGTTCACGCTGCAGAAGGCCCGCCAACCCAATGCACCAAGCCTAGCAAGGAACATGAAACTGCATCCACAAGCCTAGTGCAAACAAGCACCTTCCCCTTTGTGAAACTTTATCAGCCTACAACCCTGTCCCCGGGAAGGCGCCCTTCTTCGATAGTACCACGATGCCGCGCTCCCGCGCAATGTAGCCCTTCATCAGGTCCTAGTAAGAAACAGCATCAGCAGGTGACTCATATCAAGGGTGTGTGAGGAGAGGAGGCAATGGCGTGCTGACGCTGTGGCGTGGTGCGCATGTGCTGGCCTTGGGCGTCGTTAGGCGCAGTAGCCGCCCTCTGACGTGGCTGCCCCTCCGCCATGCACGTAATGTGGCAAGACACGACCGCAAAGCACGTGAAGCCTTTTGAATCATGACCTTATGATATGGGTTGCAATAGTCAAACTCACCTTGTATATCATATTAGCCAGTAAGCATTCGACTTCATCCGTATCGATGCTGTCGCCACCGCTGCCCATACTAATGGCAGCCTGAAATTCTGCGACAGGAACGCGCGTGCGACGGACGCGGGCCGTTTCGCCTTCTTTGGGCTCGTCAAATCCGCCCGCTATAAATACCTTGCGAAGCAGGTTACGCAGCGCAATGTCGCGACCGCGTTCGAGGGTGAGGTATATGCGACGTTTGACGAATTGATCTTCTCCGCTCTGCAGCGCAATGTCAAAGTTGCGCAAGTCGCCACTCCGAATGCATTTGGCTAGGGGCAGGAACAGCTCCTGTAAGCGGGGGTAAGGCTCCAAGAGCTTCTTGGTAGGGAGTACATGGCTAGTTAGGAGCCGACAAGGGATGAGATATGTGAGGATGCGCCTAGAACAGTCAGTCAGTCGGCGGTCTGCCATGCAACTTGGATGACTTACTCAGAGTTTGTTTTGACATCTTTCTGGCAAAGATCCCAAGCTTCAACAAGGTACTTTTCGGCCTGCCTATTGTTAGCACGACCTCCAGCGCCAATGTGACAGACTCACCTCTGTGTAGTTTTCTTCGAGGAAGAAGAGCACACCCTCGTAGTATTTAAAAGTGACCCGCTGCGACTTGGGGAACGATTCTAAAGGCGGCATGTCTCCCTTTTGATTATACACTGCGAGCGTCTTGAGAATTGTTCTCGACAGTGAGGCAGAGTTGAGTTTGAAATATGTCTTGAACAGCAAGTTGATGATGTAGTATATCCCCCACTTTCTTGATTCTTCCAATGGAGCCCTAGATTCGAGTCAGTATGGGAGAAACTTCCAGCAGGCGATTCCTCGCACCTATCATTGAGACAAAGGGTGAATATTCTCTTCAAGTGCTGCTCGCAGTCGCGCAGCTGAGCCTGTTCATCTGCTTCGGGGTCAAAGTCGTCCTGCATAAGGGCGGCTGATCCCGTCGGCACTACTTCAGATTGCTTGCTGCGCTCTGCATCCGACTTGATGGCAAAGAGTCGTAGGTACTTGCCGACCATGTACAGCGTCGGGATGGTCCATGCTTCGAAGCCGTGATTGTTGTACCCGCGGATGAGCATGGACGTCAAGTCTTTCCATGCCTCGTACACCTTGGTCCATGATGACTAGTACGGTTGATTAATTCAGCGCTTCCAGAAAAGGTACCTCTGGTATCTCACTTTTCCCTCCTCACCGGCAACAATCTCACCGGCAGCCTTCCAGTAAGCGGCGTAGACCTCGACCCAGCCGTTAATCTCATCGTGGTCAAGCTTGACTTTTCGAGCCGTCTTAGTCTTGATGAAATGTTTCAAGTCGCCTTTAATGCTGTGAGAGTTTGTGCTTTGTAATATTTGTCGAAGCTTGTTGGGCTGCCCGGGCGGCGGCACCGGCGACAATGTTTGAGCTAGAATGTAGCCATGTCGGAGGGAGTGAGCTTGAGCAAACTCCTCAAACTGCTCATTCATGGTTGCGGCTGGATGTCTAAGAGACGATATGGTTACATCCGATTTCGCCGCAGCAAGTAGCTTCCAATCGGTTGATTTTAACAAAGTCCCAGTTTATCACAGCATGCGGCAGCTGATGCTATTGAGATGCCGTCCGACGTTGTCTGTTTGGAGGGGTGGTGGATCCCTGCCAGAGCGCATGCTGCTGTGCTCGTTGTAAGTACTTAACTGAACCGACACGCCTCGTTCGGTACGTACCTTGAATGTCGAACGGTGGCCAAACAACAATCCACAGACCAAGCGATCCAATTTTTTCTGGGTCTCGCCTTTTTTCGCAGCTGCTGCACGTGACCTGGAGTTTTGCTGCTGCGATTCTACTCTAGTGGGGCACGGCTGGCTCACGTAGCCAATCGTCAGCGACGACAAAGCCCTGCAAGGTTAGAGATGCGGCCAGCCCTCCCCACTCTCCGCACACAAAAATTATCACTACGAGCCCTCCCGACTCTGAACATCTTCAAAGCTTAGCCATCGTCGAAGGTAACCACCGTCAATGTAAGGGAGCCCCCGAATAATCCACGCCTCGTCACGGTATTTTCTAACAGCTATTGCAGATGGGTAAGCACTGAACTCCTCCACGGCTTGTTTGGTTTTACGAATTGCGCGATTGTACGATGCCGGGCATATCTGTCGAAATTGCGACGAACGACCCTGAGTCGGCAAATTGGGCCGTGAACGACTCTCTCGAAGTAGAAAAGGCGATATTATTTCACGGAATTCTTGCCACTGTTATTGTCCCCAAATCATGACGAAAACATGCGGTGTTGCCCGCCAACAAAGGGACAAATTTCCGACATGCGACCTACACGACGACACCATAATCTCGATACGCCATGCCCTGAGCCAACTACACCGCGCAATCGTCGAACCAAGCCGCTCGCCAACACGCTCCGCGCTCACGAATCGTCAACACTAACAATCGTTTCCAGGTCGTCTTCAGGAATACGAGGTCATTGGCCGCCATCTGCCCACCGAGGCCAACCCTACCCCGGCCATGTACCGCATGACCATCTTCGCCCCCAACACCACCGTCGCCAAGTCCCGTTTCTGGTACTTCCTGCGCGGTCTCCGCAAGGTCAAGAAGGCGACGGGCGAGATTGTCTCGGTCAAGGCCATTGCCGAGAAGCACCCCCAGAAGGTCAAGAACTTTGGCATCTGGATCCGCTACGACTCGCGCTCCGGCACCCACAACATGTACAAGGAGTACCGCGAGATGAGCCGCACCGACGCCGTCGAGGCTCTGTACTCTGACATGGCCGCCCGCCATCGCGCCCGCTTCAGGTCCATCCACGTACGTTTTTGCTCCTATGAGAATGCGCTCGCCGGGCGCTGCGGACGAGAACCGCGATGCTAACAATGTCGTAACAGATCCTCCGTGTCGTCGAGATTGAGAAGGCCGACGATGTCAAGCGCCCTTACATCAAGCAGCTCCTCCAGAAGGGCATCAGCTTCCCTCTCCCCCACCGTGTCTCCAAGACTGCTGGCACCAAGATTTTCAGCGCGAGCCGACCTTCCACTTTTGCTTAGAGTATTTTTGGCTTGGAGTGGGTTTTGGCAGGTTTTTGCAGGTGTTTACTACGGATGAAAAGAATATCAACTGCATTTGCTCGATAATACGGGCATCGGAATGAACCAAAATTTCTAAAAACATGTTACAATTACGTTCCACGCTCGTGATGCTTGTGAGGTGAAGCCTGGTGAGTGCATTCGTTGGGCAGACCGGTTCTTCCCTCTGGCCCATTGTCACCAATAATGTCTGAATTCATTATTCATAGCCCTCGGTAAATCGTAATCAGACTCGCTATCTTGACAGCCGTAGTGGGGCAGAACCCATTGAGCTGATGAATACGGCTTGTGAGTCATTTAGTTTTACGCCCTTCGGGAAGCGCAGTCTTTCCAATCTTTCTGGAAGGCAGTAGTTTCATTGTATACTGGGCACCTGGACCTTGCATTTTACGAGACATCCCACACCAAGAAACCACGAGTCTACTCAACCACAGGGCTTGGTAGGATAAAGGATGGCAAATACCATGGATCAAACAGTCATTGACCTGGTCAATGTCAAGACGACCCGGACAGCCCCCTACCTCCGCGTCGCCGAGCGGCCCGCTCACGAGACGACGCGGCTCGTGCTCCGATCCTTTACCGCCGCCGACCTCGCCAGCTTCCACGAGATCCGCACGCAGCCCGAAGTCATGATTTACACGTCGCAGGGCCGTCCCGACGCATCCCCCGCCGAGACGCAGACCAAGCTCGACACGTTTCTGTCGCCGCGCGGCGACGACGTCTACGTGCTGGCCGTGGTGGAGCGCGCGACGGGCGCGCTCGTCGGCTCCGTCGGCTCGCATCAGCGGACTGACGAGCTCGGCTGGCCCGCGCTCGGCTACATGCTGCGCAAAGAGGCCTGGGGCAAGGGCTACGCGACCGAGGCGCTCGCGGGCTTCCTCGAGGTGTGGTGGTCGCTGCCGCGCGAGGAGACGGCGCTGGCGGTGGACACGAGCACGGTGCCGGGGCCGGCGAATGCGGTCGAGGGAGCGGAGGAGGTGACGGTGACGGAGCAGATTGTGGCTATTACGTTGGATTCGAATGTGGCGAGCCAGAATGTGCTGCGCAAGTCGGGTTTCAAGCTGGTCAAGAAGTGGATCGACACGGAGAATCCGCCGTTGCTGCCGTTGTGTTTTGCATGGTCTCTTGAGAGACCACAATAGAATGGAATGGTGTAGAGTTATAGTTATGATGATATTTGCTGGAATCTTTTTCGTCGACGTTTCGTCATTTCCAGAGTCCGATAGTTGGATGCGAGAACAGACTGGCGTCAGGTGCTTATGACAGGCCACCTTTTCATTCCAGGTGGGCGAGGTCGGGCTACCTTACCGATTGGAGCAAAGTCTCCAGTTATGACGGCACAGAAGAACTTCGATGCAGGCCATCTCGTAAAAGCCAACTTTACCGATTCAAATACCACTTGTCATTAAAAGCCCCTATCAAAGCGCACCAATTAACCTCACCACGCACAAATAAACTCTTCCAATCCTCGCCACACCGGAGCAAAAGCAACGAAGCCTTCTCCCGTTGCGCTCCAATACCCTATAGTCTAGCTCAACCTCCAACGTCTCGGCTACTGTTCCATAACCGACCGAAAAGATGCATCTCACCGGACCATCGCTCATCGCCGTTGCCACCGGCATCGTAGGCTCTGCCTGGGCCTCTGGTACGTCTCCAAAACCCCCAACTCGCCAGGGTCCCTGTCAATTTTAACGTTGCTGCTTTTCGCAGGCGCCATTGCCTCGGCTAGCTTCATGGGCGTCGCCGCTGCCATCGACGTGCCCGAGACGACGGCGCGCTCGTGGCGGGAGCTGTTCCGCCGGGGCGCCAACCTGATGCCCAAGGTCGCGGCCGGCGTGCTACTGGCCTACGGCTACGCTGCCTACGACGCGCGCCGCGCCGGGGGCGTCTGGGCCGGGTACGCCGCCGCCGGCGGCTTCGTCGTCTCCATCGTACCGTTTACCCTTGTCGTCATGCGCTACACAAACATCTGCCTGCACAAAATGGCCGAGGGCCGTGACGAGGCAAAGGCGTGGAATCTGCACGAGCTGCTCCAGCGCTGGAACCTTCTCAACCTCACGCGCAGCTGCCTGTGCCTCATCTCAAGCGTGCTCGGCATGGTGACCTTGGTGCAAAACTTGAACTAGGGAAAAATCGTAATTGTATAATCATTTCGCATAAATCGCGGAGAACCTGCGATTAGATATATAAAACAAAAGGCGTCCATAGCAATTCTCTTCTCGATTTCCTCCTGGCATCCAAGCAAAACCGTTTCCAGTGTTGTTTCTTTTCAGATGGCCAAATAACTTAGTTTCTTGATATTCTCCCAAGCATACTGTTCACTTATTCTTATTTTGCTTCTTAGCCGATCTGGCTTCCTTTTCCTGGAGGGCTTCAAACTCTTCGATGAGGTCCTGGCAGCTGGCTAGGTTCTTCTTTGGCTCCCAAGTGTTGTGCTTGGCAGACCAGCCTTTCCACTTCACTCGGTACCAATGGATGTAGGTTTCGGCCTCGATGCGCGCGTCGACAATCTTTTCCACTTCCCAATCCCCACCGCCCTCTTCCTCCCCATCCTGATCCGCGTCCCTCTCGGGGCTTTTAATGTCATCCTTCACTTGCGCCTTCTTGCCACCTCTGCGCTTCTTGACTGCCGAACGAGGCTCGTTTTCAGGGTGTGAGTCCGAAATTCCAGTTCGCTGGCGCTTCCTAGCAGATCCCTTGGCCGGAGGCGTAGTTTTTCCAGCACTTTCCTCCTCGCTTCCCGCAGCTGACTGAGATTGCGATGGCTTCTTCTCAGTTGTCGGCCGGGTGGGTTCATGTTTGCTGCTGCGTCGCTTTGCGCGCGCAACAGTCTCTTGGCCAATTTGCGCTGTTTCTATTGGCTGTTCACGAGGAAGATAAAAGAAACCAGCATCGTCTCTGCAGGAGTATCAGATTTCATGTTGCAGAGGCAATTGAGACTTTAAGCATACCGTGGGCTCTCCAGCGCATCATCCGCAAAGTCGTCTTCCTCGACACCGTTTGCGCCGAGAAATGGAAGGCGAAATACCATAGCAGACATCTTGATAAGTCGTTGAGGAGAAAAAAAGGCGCTCACGGCTGATTAAGAAGCTCCGATAGAGATCGAGTTGGATTTTCTCGGCGCCGCTGCAGATGCAGCAAGGTGAAGCAGGTGTGTTGTTTGGAATGGGGGGCGCGCAGCCAATCGCGCGCGACACTCACAAACGGGACCACGCGGGTAACACCTAGGTAGTTATTAGTGAAACTAGTTAATGCATGTAGCTGTACAAATGTGAATTAACTTGTATGCTCTGAGGCACTGGAATAGCTTGAATGTACCAAATCGCTATAAATAATATGTAAATCCTCAATAAAGCTATAATTACCACTTCGGACTGTGCGTTGTTCGTTCTTCAGCATGACGCTATGTGGATCGTTTAGTCGAGCTCCTCTACTTCATCGTCTCGAAGTTCACGATATTTTCCCTCCCGTACAGCCTGCTCCACAGGATTTTGTACGCTGAGGACACCGTTTTTCCTAAGTCTGCAAAAAGACAAGGTCAGTTTATGCGATTCATGGCCAGCAAAGACGCCACACGTACCTCTCAAACAGGACAAAGAGACGCTCGGCCTCTCGCTCTTTTTCCTCCTCTGTCATTGGAGGCAGATCGTCGGGCTCTTCTCTATCAATGAACTGGCCAGTGATGGGGTTCACCGGCCGCTGGCTGCCAGTTTCGTCTGTGGCATCGAACGTGGCCTTTGCAGATGCAGGCATGGGCACATTGTTCCGAAAGAGATATCCAGAAGCGTATCCGTAGCCAACGTTTTCCACAAACTTGGAGGCATCATTGTCCGACATGAGGAAGAAAAGGTGTGAGATGACTGGGCCGAGGTTGGGAGCCAAGGGATCTGTAGAGGTCTTGAGGAGGG
Source organism: Beauveria brongniartii (assembly GCA_030782485.1). Classification (NCBI taxonomy): domain Eukaryota; kingdom Fungi; phylum Ascomycota; class Sordariomycetes; order Hypocreales; family Cordycipitaceae; genus Beauveria; species Beauveria brongniartii. Next base: position 25,297 of record JARJPP010000274.1, read on the forward strand.
AGGCTGATAGCGATGAGCCTTTGCCCAGCACGCTTAGACGATCCTCTGAAGTTGGCAAAAGACCATCGCGAAGCTTCTTCTGAACAGACTCTGAGCCGAGGTTGTAAACCTCTAGTAGGAATTTGACTACTGGAGTGACAGTAGCGTCTAAGTCTTGGCTGGGGTATTCTTTCATCGCCCTGTCTAGAATTTCGATCAACTTGGAGCCCAATTTGGTCTCCTCGCCGCTGGGAAACAAGGCTGACTGGCATGTTTTTACCGCCAGGTCCAAGTAGAGCAGGGAATTGACGAGGGGACCAAATGGCGGATCCAACACCTTTGAGCTCGGCAATTTACGGTCGCAAAGTATAGAAACAATGTGCGGCACCGAAGGCTCGAATGCTGAGGCTTCCTCTGGGCAGAAGTAAGTGACATTGTAGAGAAGCTTGAGCGTCTCAGGCAGAGCCATCTCCTCCATTGGCCCAGCAGCGGCCAGGCTACTTGCCTTTTTCAGCTTTGCATGTCGGCCAATATTCGAATTGATACTGGTAGCAAGACCGTGCTCTTTGATCAAGGGAGATAGCTTAATTTTGTCGTCGCTGTATGTTGAGAGGAAGAGGATGCGTGAGAGGAGGAACTCATCGTCCCAACTCTCGGTGTTGAGTCGTTTGCATGCTTTGGTTGCATATCCGCTGTTGACAAACATTTGCCTGGTTTCGGGCTTGAGCACCATTGAATTGGCAAGAACTCTGAGCGCGCCGCGCGAGGTTTCGCTTGGCGTCTTGTCATTGAAGGCATATGTGAGTAACATGGATATGCCCTGCGCAACGCAACGCATTGCTATGTTAGTTGCGTTTCTTCTCTATTGGCGCAGAACACTCTGACCTCTTTCGTAAAGATGGGATCTGCGTTGCGGGGATCGCGGCCATAAATCTTTAGTTCCTCGAGGGCATGATTCCGGTCTGTAGGTTGTCAGATGCCATTCTGGGGATGGGGTCTGGCTGGTACCGCGCCGACCTTTTGGGGCCATGGAGAGGCTTCCAATATCCTTGGTCAGCTTGCCAACGAGTTTGGTCACGGCGTCGAGCTTTGCTGTATGGAACAATATTAGCCTGGAGTTGGTCAGGCGCTGCTGGAAGGAGAAGAGAACTTGCCGGAGCCCGTGGCCGCACCGAGAGCTTGCGCCGGCATACTGCTGCGCCTCTGCGAAAAGACAGTGGCAAAATCGGCAACAGAAATGGTCGAGGAGATGCGACAGCCCTGTGTCTATATATCCAGCGAGAGGGGCGGTCGGCGCGGAGCCCACGGGGCTGACGGTGTGACCGGCGCTAGAGTTGCAGCGCAGATGTGCGTATGCAGGCGTTGGGCAGGGGGTTTGACGTGCGTGTTGCGTAGTTATGTAGATGCGCCCCGAGAATGCTGTCTGCTGAGACAGTTTCAATGCAGCTGTTTCAATAGGGACGGATATGCCTCAAGACAAGTTTGTTGAGCAACCAGTAATCAGCGGAAGAAGTTTAGAGGTTGAGAAGGTATTCGGCCATAACCCCACCTAGCGATTTTGATAGAGGGGGCGCACTGACGTATCTAACACCCAGCACGTACTCAGATGGAGATGTCAATTTGGGTAGTTTTAGAAAGCTCAGCTGGAAGCGCTGATGGCAATTCTAATTTTTTGAACGGACTAGTTGTTTTTTAGGGCACCGTTGCTACCTCGGTACCTCCCACTACTTAGAAGTTGCTCAGGTAGGTAGGCAGACAAGTACAGTGGCCCAGTGGGCTGTACCTACCTTAGTACAGAGCTGCCGCGTTGGCGATGCAAAGCGCTCTGGGACCCGTGTTCCCGTGCTGCCGTGTTGCAGGCTTGCAGTGGCCAGCGCACACTACCTACCTCTACCCATGTCTCAGCCATACCTACTACCTGGTAGCCAAGGTCATGTGGCGCAGCTACCTACCGCCGCTGTAGCACGGGCCAGTGGCCGCCAGTCCACCAAAAAACCACCAAAATGCCTTTCCCAGCGCTCCCCAGCCCACCATCAGCCTGCCTGCCACCTGCCACCGCGCCGCGCTAGACCCAATTAGACCTCTCCGCCACACGCGTCCAACGTGAACCGTGACCGCGTTTAATGGATTTCCGACTCGCAGAGGGAGAAATTCCATCTTACCGTACCCCAGTACCAAGACACAGCTCATAGCTGATATAGTGTTTCGGATTTGCCCTCGACCTCAATTCAGACACTTCTTCGCATTCTCAAGCGTCCATTGGCTTTATCCTTCTCATCACCCTTCACCTCCCGCTTCCCAAGTTGCAGGTACTCTCTAGACGCCGCCAGATGCCCGTCACCCGCCTGTGACACTCCTGGCCCTCTCGCTGTCTAGAACGCCTGTGCTGCCTGGCAGTCATGGCATCTTCAGTCGCTACGGCCGCGGCAACTCACTTTACCTCGCTATCAGCTCGACCCCCTACACCTCCCCGCGAAACGAACCGCGCTCGCCAGGCAGCCAACGGGTCGGCACCTTCGACCAGACCTGCGCCCTTCGACCCTCGACTAAGCCTCCAGACACCCCCGAATGCCGGCTCCGCATCGTCGGCTGTAACCGAACCCAACACCGGCTCTGGTCGGACGAGGAAAAAGGTTGAGTGGTCTGCCCATACACAGTACAAGGAACCTGCCCAACCCACAGAAGGGTCCAAGCTGGCCAAGCCTTCGCCAACGGCTTCCGCGACACCGTCGTCGGCGTCGAGGCCCATCAAGGGTATTCTCAAGCCGTCCCCTTCTCCTAGCCCATTTGCCAATTCTTTAAACGGAGAGGTCATTGGAGACGTGCTTCAAGTCAATATTATCGATATGCTGGACTCGACAATCAAGCAGCTTGCCGGCTCCGACCGTGACTCGAAGCTCGATGCGTACATGATGCTTACACGTGCACTCAAAGCATCTAACAACTTGCCCGATCGTGTTGCTCTCCAGGACAAGATGAGCTTGTTTATGCAGTTCATCCAGCGCGATATTACGGCCAAGAATGGCAACGGCACACCCGATACTTCGCTCATCAACCACGCCCTTGGTCTCGTCGCCACCTTCCTACACTTCCCCGCCATCGCCTCGACACTGACTTCGGACTTTGGAATATTCATCATCGACCACGCTATTCGCAGCTTCGAAGATGCTTCAACACCCAAAAAGGACGTCATCCGTCATTTGATGCAGGTGGTTGCCTTCCAAAACTTCCCACCAAAAGTCATGACCTCCGACCGTGTTGGACGTCTGGTCACCTCATTACGCAAGATTGAAAATCACCTTACTGGGAAGAGCATCATCATGAGTAGAATTCACATTTACAAGCGTCTCATCAAACAAGCGCCAAAATATATGAGTGTATACTCTGACTGGCTACAAGACATGTTTACAGACATGCTCAGCAATGTCAAAGACATTAGATCACAGGCAATTAGTCTTGGCACTGAAGCTGGTTTCAGCTTACGATCCGACAAACCGTTGATGCGAAGAGCGACCGAGATCCTGCAAGCGAATAGCGAAGGTGAGGCGTACATTCAATTCTACATCTCAAGTCTAGAGGAGATGATCAAGGATAGACAAACATCATCCGCTGTCCCACAAATATGGAGTGTCGTCAACTTGTTTCTCAAATGTCCTCTCGAGAAATGGCAATACTACGCTCCATGGTTGACCCTTGTGCAGTCGGCATTCAACATGCCGGATAGCTTGACGAAACAGGAGGCCAACTTCGCCTGGAACAGGTACATCTACCTGTCTCTTACTGACAGCAAAGTCTCTCCCAAAGTGCTTGGAACGCTTTGCCAGCCACTCTCCAGTCAACTTCGACGAAAATCCCTCTTAAGGCAACTTGAAGAAGCCACCAAGTTGAAACGCATTGTTCTGGGTGGAATTTGCAATCTATATTACTATGCCCTTGCTCCAGGAAACGACAAATATCCCGCCGATATCGTATGGAACTTCACTATACATCCGATCATGAACTTGCTCATCAGTCTTGACGGCAATCCTCAGATTCCAGGTGACAGTGTCATGCAAGCATCGCATCTCCTGGTCGGCTTACTGGATAATGCGACGCCCCGAGTCTGGAGACATGACCGTATAATGGACCTCCCTCCGGTCAAGGCCGATGAACTACCACCCCTCAACTCGAAATGGGTACGAAAGAACTGTGAAAAAGTGCTTCGGCCCGTGAGCGCAATCCTCGAAAAGAAATTCCTCGACTTGGCTAATAAAGAGAGCTTGGCATACCGACTCTGGCAGGTACTTGTTGGCTCAATTGCCTCAGCCTCTGCTAAGGATATCAAGGTGTCGGATGACACTGCCAAGTTCATTGCCTGCATTTTTAGCTTCATTGCAAAGATTTGGTCAACGGGTGTGCCCGGAGCAGATCAGACAACCAATGGGAAGTTTTTGGGGGCCATGGAGAATCTCGTTGCAATCCTCGTACAAGGATTGAGGGTACTGCCTTTCATGGAAAAGAAGCTGTCAATGACGTCAAACTCATTCGAACCCATCCTGACGCCATCTCATCGCAACGATCAACCTGATAGTACACAAGGTGTATCCCGAATTCCGGTTTTACATCTTTTCCACATGTTCTCTTCACTCCCTCCCGGCATCAAGGACGATGAAGCATTCAGCACATTTTTCTCTGCGATATTCGAGCCCTTCTTCAAAGACCGACCTCGCAAAGCTAGCCTCGAACTCGCCAGAGAACTACTGCAACAGCTTCCTCGAAACTCAGCAACTCCATCTGCGCCATGGATACTTGCCTCGCAGAACCTGAGTCCGCTTCTTAGCGTCTCCTCGGATGTACCGACCTCCAGCGTCTCTAGCAGTGAGCAACTTCTTGGTCCAGTATACCGTGAACTTGTTTCTCTGCTAGACAGAGGGCTCATGTCACATCCAAACTTGCCATTAATTCAATGGAAGTCGCTATTTTGTAAAGTTTGCGAACACACGAAGTCCCAAACTGGAGACGCCGGCCTTGCTTTGGCCGTTGTCGAACCGCTGGCCAAAGCTCTGACCGACTCAGTACTTCCCAAGACATGTTCACTTCAGCCGCAACAGTCAGGCATCGCTTTTCAGGCCGCGTCGGCTCTCTTTGACGTTGCGCATATGCCACGAGATGCTCATGCCGTGGAAGCTGCTCGGCGCAGATTGTGGGGAACGGCTTTAACGACAGCGAAGAGCAACTCAGCTGATCTTTATGGGCATCTTTACAAGCTAGGAAACAACTGCCTCGACTTGCTCTACTCATCATCCGTCGGGGTTTTGCGAGGTGAGAATACCATTCGATTTCTTCAGTCTGTCACTGGATTCTTGACTCGCTCAGGTGCTGGTCATGGGCTCAAGCTTCTGAACAAGCTACAACAAGGCATCTGCGTTTGGATTCTGGATGGAAACTCACTTCTCGGACTCGAGGGAGGTGAAGCCGTCCTCGAAGCTGTACAAAATCTCTGGGATCAGGCTTGTGCTATGATTACTGGCAACGGCTCGCTGAGCACGGCTCAATTCGATGATGCCGAGACGCTCTTGAAAACGGCTTTCATGAGCAAGCAAACATATATTGTCCAGAAGGCCGCAGATGCATGGAACACACTCGTTAAGGACGAGGATAGTGTGAATTGTTCGGACAGTCTCAAATCTGTTGTGTCTTCGTTGCGCCTCAAGCTGGATATTGCACTCCCGGGCTCAGAAGCTGGGGGTTTCGGCGCCCAATTCGGCCGCGGTAGAGATGACATTAGTTTTGTTGCTCTCTCCTCAATGTCATCTCACCAAGACGGACAGCAAGGGCCGAATAGCACGGCCGGCTCCTCTACACCCTCCCTACGAAGAACCTCTTCAAGGAAGCGTCGTTCTGAAGTTCTGTCTGAATCTACCAGGTCCAAGCGCTCGAGGCTGTCAGCTACGCCGAAACGCCTGCGACATGACGACTCCCAAATTACGTTTGCCCCCATTGCGTCTTCATCCCCTGTTGTAGAAGAATCGCAGCATTTTACTGAACGACAAAAAGAAGTTCGCGAACGCCAGCGCGAGGAAAACAATCTCTATTCCGAACTGCAGAACCCGTCTGCCGGAGCGTCAGGGGACGAGAAGAAGACCGGCACACCTCAGGCCAAGACAAATCCGAAGCAGAAGGGCACACCACAAAGGGAAGAAAAGTATGGCAAGCATATCACATCTACACCCACCCCGAGACGTGGTCAAGTCATTCAGCTTGATGAATTCAACGATCCCCCATCATCCCCCCCACTGCCACGGCCATGTCCTTTACTCTCGGAGCTCAAGTCTCGATCGAGGGCGGACAAGTCCATGGAAACCTGGGAGTTTTCATCACCGCCTGGATCTCCGGCTGTCAACGAAACCGGTAGCGTAGTGGCTGAACAACCGTACACCAATGCTTTGTCCGAGCTTCAACAACCAGCGGTTGGCATGGTGACTAGAAGTCGCCGCCGCGGGAGTGTCGTGCAAGATGAGCCAATCAAGGTGATTCCATCCAGCATTGACGTGGAGGACAAAGATGAAGAAGACGCAAAGCGCGAACCCAGAGACCACCGGAAAGCCCGCTCTCGAAAGGAGAAGTCGCGCAGTTCAGTTTCTGCGTCAGCACACCAACTCGCCACGGAAATAAGCCCTGAGAAACCCAAATCGAAGCGGGCCCAGCAAGAAGCAGAGCCCATAGAAGAGCTCGCGTCGGGAGAGGCCACCGGTGTCAGCAAGCCATCTCGGACACGCAAGTCATTGCGCGGAAAGGCTGCAGCAACCGAGTCAGCCACGGACATGACACTGGAAATTGCCACTCCTAGCTCAGCGCCTGAGGACTTGCGTATCTTAATACCCTCTTCGCCTGTTGTGCCGTCTACACCCGCTGACCAGGCGGAGAACGATCCGACCAGCGAGTCAAAGAAGCGCAAGCGGAAGCGGTCCAAGATCTCCAGCGCTGGCGGTACGCCCAAAAAGCGACAACCTGAGCCCGAGCCTGAGTCTGAGCCTGAGTCGGTCGTTCAAGACAGCAACATTCCTGCGGCTGAGGACGAGTTGGAAGAGCCACAATCTCTGCCAGAGCTGAAACATACAGAAGAGAAGGAATCTACATCAAAGGGCAACCGAAAGAGGGCAAAACAGCAGCACGGTCCTGCTGAGATATCACCTCTGAAGCGCCGCACTCGCAGCCGAAGCAGAGCCAGAAACAAGCGCAACAGCAGCGTGCCTGAGCCCCCCAAGGAAGGCGTAGACACGGATGAGGAAATCATGTCGCAACTCGTGACCGAGGCAACCGCTGCTACTGTCAGCCAGCAAAAGACAGAGGACGCCGAGATACCGGATGCACCGTCGGAGGCTCCTGAAGCGACCAACAAGCCGGTCCTCATACAAACGAGCGGGTCTTCCATCATGAATACGCTTCGGAAGGGGCTTGCCCAGCTCCGCACGACGACGCTGTCCCGCGACGAGGTGGAAAAGATGGAAGAGATGATTCTGGACATAAAGCGCGAGACATATGAGGCAGAATATCGTGGAAGAAGGAGCGAGTGAAGAACTTTGCTCGATTGATGAAACAAATGCAGACAACCTCGACGAAACAACACCAATACCAACACAAAAAAAAAAAAACAGACCGAAAACAGCTCAAGTTCTTTTCTTCATCACCTCATATTGTACATTTCATGCATCATTGGCGTCAAAACACGGTAGCAAGGGTTTATGGTTTGGCTACGGAACGTGACAAAGCAAGCAAGGGGCACGAGACAGAATGGAAGGGAACTGGTGCGCCGTGGTCTTTTTTTTTTTTTTTTTTTTTTTTGGAAGACGTTATAATCTTTCTGTTTCTCCTATTACTTTTCTGATTCTCGCTTTTGGGTATTGCATTTTTTTAAACGCAGGGACGCAAGGTTCCAAGCTTCATTTCAGCCATGTTGGTTTTGTATCCAGGGCGTTTTTTGCCCTCTGCACGGCAGAGAATCCAGAAAAGATGGGATTCGACGTATATATCTGTGGAAAGGGGAGAATGAATGAGTACATTCACACATAAACACAGCAAATGAATCATATTCTGACAAGAAGCTGCATCGACCTATCCCTTTGCATGTGCCTCTCTTTGCAGCATGGCTGCCTGTCTGAGGATTCGCAGATGCATAAGCAGCGCTGATTGGCAGGGCGCGCGCATCATATAGTAAGTACATCGCGCTGTCAGCCTCAGTTCGGTTTCGTTCTGTCTCGCGGCCGGCTTCACCTCCACTGCTCACCCGCCACAAAGCGCGAACAAGGTGCAGGCATATCAGTGCATAAATAGCCGAGGGTAACGCATCACTGATCAGTCCATCGAATGCGTCGCTAGAGGCAAGTGTTGCATTTCTTAGAGCACCAGCTGATTACCAGCCAGGTCAGCACTGCATGAGCCTGCTTGCATCACGATGCGACAGGATGTTAAACGAACGATTCACATATCCACCGGCAGGCTACAGCCCCAGCCAGGCCTTACACCATCCTGAACGGTGAGGCTGTACCGTTCAGAATTTTCCTGTTGCTCAATTTTTTCCCTCGGGCAGCGCTGATCCAGGAACGCGCCGAGGTCATTCCGTTTAATATCCCTGGCTCAATGGAGACTCCGTTATGGTGGGTGGAGAGTGGAGCGCTAAAATGGTGGCTTGCCTCCATCTCGCAGAACTGTTTTCGGGTTGCCGTATTTGGTTGACCCGAGACATGTGCGCCTGGTTGGCCAGGAGCCCGTGAATCAAATGTGCCACCGTTTTTTGTTCTTTCATTTCCAGCAGGAACAGGCAACTCGAAACAGAGCGATGGCAAGAAACAGAGCAAAGCGTTCGACTGCAGAAATTAATTTGCATAATAAGCAAAATTTGCTGCTTGAGTTTCTGGACGTCGAGAAGAACACGAAGAAAGGCCCACCCAGAGCTCAGTCCAGTAAACTTTAGAATTGAGCCGCCTGTGCTCTTCTTCAAGCCCGATCTTATTAGGCATGGAGTTTATGACTTGTCCTGTGTCGTTGCTTGCGTTCATTCTCGGCTACGGGCTACTCCTAGGGCGGTGAGCCGGCATTCTTGTGTCAATTTAGCTTGCCTGTGAGTCGATAACACATTAAGCACGTTGGCACCTTTCTTTATTGTGTCTCGCAAACTCGGAAGCTGATCCTCAGCTGATGCCCCATTAGCGTTGGACAGGTAGAAGCAAAATCGGACAACAAGATGCGACCGGAATGACGTACGGAGCGTACAAGTCGGTTGGTTGCTAACAAACAGTCGCCAAGACGCTGCCTTAAGTTACACGTACTGTAATATTAGTTCCCCACCAACCTTCCAGCGTATCGCGTATTTACGGGCTAAATTGGAGATTTCAGCATATGATCCGCTGCTGACGTCACAGTCATCAAATGGACCATTACCACACGCACACCAAAAAGTAGTGTGGGAACGCGGTGGGCATCTCGCTGCAGCTGCATGATTCAGGTGACCGTTTGGCAAGAATAATAGTCTGTATTCGCCTTGCATTCTGCTTCTGGTCCTGGCAGAGATCCAAACATCTGAAAATGAGGATTTCTCTAGTTATGTTTGATGGTGCGCCCAAGGCCTGCCTCTCAGGCTCGGATCCCTCGATCAGGAAAAAGCCACGGGAGCAAAGTTGGGGGTGGCAGCACGAGGCGATGTCGAGGCCAGTTTCAAAGTAAAAACGAGGTGAGTCCGGGGAGAAAAATTGGGCAAGATTGGACGACCCAGGTTCCCCACCAGATTTTCGTCGCAGTCGTCGTGCTGTGTTAAAAGTAAGGTAATGTTGCATTGCGGTGCGGGAGTGAGGTTACACTGTGATGAGCATGTTCAGTGGGCAACTGGCAATTGACAGCTGGCAGCTGCCAATCGTCATGCACAAACGGAGACCAAAAGATGCTGCCTCTCTTTTTGTCAGCTTCCTTTCTCCTGCATTTGCATTCACTAAAGGCTGAATTCTACAACCGCCGAATTCAACTTCGCCCGTCATCTCTTAGTGATCGTCGTCTTCTGGTTTCAGCCGCCATGGAGAATGTTGAGCGCAGAACGCCTCATCATCGCCGAGCCTTTGCCCAGCCCGACTATCTTGCAGCCATGGCTTGTCCGCGCTTGCCATGCGTGGAGAATATCTGGCGTAGATCTCTGGGCATTTCAATCAATCGAACTGCAATCTTGGCAATTTCGACCTCATGAGCAAAACAGCCAAAAAAGCAGCCAAACACTGCGCAGAAACATCGCCATGATCGCCATGCGAAGCAGCCAACAGAGTCAAGTCAGGGATCACTTCAGCCCCAAGAGCCCGTGGTAGCCTCTGTTTGTCTGCATGGATGGGTTGCATTGCCTGGTAGCACCCTTGTACCAATGGCTCAATGCTAGCGCCTTTATCAGTAAAATGGTGACTTCCGCTTGAACCAACCAGGAAGGACGGCTCAACGGGAAATTTCCCTTTTCATCATCACCAAGGCCACATTTGGCGCCTTTTGTTTCTTCAAGACAAACCTGACAACCTCTCTACATGCTGTTGCTCGACAGCGACGTTGTTACCTTTACTATGACTCGGCCCGGCGGCCAAGATACATACGAACCGCATTGCAACCTCGACAAGAAGGCTGTGGTATTGTCCCAGTTTTCCTCATCCTGCTTGCCTGCCCACACGTCCGCTTCTTCCCCATTATTTTGGTTGTCCAAGGACCAGAACAATGACGTCGTGCGAATATTTCACAACCCCAGCAGGCGGCTTTTAGCACTTCGCAAGGGGCTACCGCCAGATCAACCACCCAACACGCGATCCGCATGAGTAGATATGCCGACTCACCGACGAGGCAAACCTACATGTCTACCAAACAAACAATCAGATGCCCGCCAGATAGTGTGAGAGAAGCGGAAGTCTCTTCTTTGCCGACAGGCATGCAAGCCAATTGTTCTGGTATGGCTGCCCGAGACATGAGCCGCCAACCGGAACTACTAGTTATTATGTTTACTTCCGCTTTGAGCATCCCGGCGTGGCTTGCTGTAGCGCTGGCTCTATGTGGTCGCAGATAGAGCAACGACACACGACAACGACGAAACTATTCGCATCGACGATGCAGGGCGAATCTTACTTAATGGGCGACTGCCCAACACAGTCACTACCAGTAAATACAGTCCACTGTCGCAGGCGTCGCATATCCACTTCCAAAGGGGCCACCGCATCACTTTTACTGGATGGTGGTACAAGAAAACAATGCTGGACAGACGCTCTCGTTCATACAAAGACAGAAAACTAGTGGCTGTCTCTCTCCACCTCACCCACCATCCCCGTCCCCAGGCGCCGGGGGGCGGCAACTGCTTGTGGGGGTTCAGTGGGACGACAGTCAGTTAGCATGCACATACGGCTTTGGGATTCGGAAACAGAGTGCGCCCTGGCAATGCCTAGTCCGCTCAATGTAACTTTATAAGTAGCCTTCCTCCCCGGCCGACCTGCCTACCCGTCGCAGTGCAGGACCCTCTTCTTCACCGTCTGATTTATCACTCGGCACTGGTCTTTCTCGTCTAGGCCAGCTACGCGGGAGAAAGTGACATTGTTTTGCCAGTCTGTCAACTTAAAGCCCTTCTGTGTTTTACCCAAGCCCTGAGTAGGTGCACCTCGCAAAGATGGCGCGAAAGACGTATATGGGTATGAGCGGCCATACCCTGAATTGGGCAATTAGCACAATCGCAGGATGTGATTTTCTGCTATTTGGTTATGGTAAGCTTCTCTGCAGCAGCAGCCGCTGTCTGGGCGCGACTCGTACTAACATTGTTCACAGACCAGGGTGTCATGGGCGGTATTCTGACGCTTCCCATTTTCCTCGAGCAATTCCCTGAGATCAACGACCTTGCCGATACCCCTCATATGGATCAGCTTCCCGGTACTAGATCGCAGCGCAGTCTGAACCAAGGTATCGCCATCGCCTCCTACAACCTGGGATGTTTTCTCGGCGCAGTCATCACCATTTTTATCGGAAACCCTCTTGGTCGTCGTCGAATGATCTTCCTCGGTACCGCCATCATGACTATAGGCGCAGCTCTCCAGGCCTCTGCATTCACTCTCGAACACTTCATCATTGGCCGTATTATTACTGGCATTGGTAATGGCGGCAACACCTCAACTGTTCCCATGTGGCAATCGGAAACCTGCTCATCGCACAAGCGTGGTAAGCTAGTCATGATTGAGGGTGCTCTGATTACTTTTGGCATCATGCTCTCCTACTGGATTGATCTAGGCCTGTCTTTCACCCATAGCTCCGTTTCTTGGCGATTCCCTCTGGCCTTCCAGCTTGTCTTCTGCATCTTCATTCTCGCGTTCGTGCTGGGTCTCCCAGAATCCCCTCGTTGGCTGATTCTGAAGGGTAACGAGCAAGAAGCTCGATTTGTTATCGCAGCCATCGCAGACAAGGATGTTGAAGATCCTTATGTTGAAAATGAGTTCCGTGCCATCAAAGATACCGCTGAAAAGAGCAGTGGCGGCTACGCTGAGGTTTTCCACATGGACCAGAATCGTACTCTGCACCGCACCATTCTAGGTTATGTCAACCAAATGTTCCAGCAAATCTCTGGTATCAACCTCATCACCTACTATGCCGCCAAGATTTACGCCGACCTCGGCATGAGTCCATTCCTTGCTCGTTTGCTGGCTGCCCTGAACGGTACTGAGTACTTCATTGCTTCATGGCCCGCCGTCTTCCTCGTGGAGCGAGTTGGACGCCGCAAGCTGATGCTTTTTGGTGCTGTCGGCCAGGCATGCACAATGGCTATTCTAGCCGGTGTCAACTCGCACAAGACTGATGCTACCCGAATCGCCGGCGTCGTGTTCCTGTTTGTCTTCAACACTTTCTTTGCCATCGGCTGGCTTGGCATGACTTGGCTGTACCCTGCCGAAATCACTCCCCTGCGTACCCGTGCGCCTGCCAACGCCCTGTCGACGTCCGCCAATTGGATCTTCAACTTTATGGTTGTCATGATCACCCCGGTCTCCTTCACCAACATCGACTACCACACTTACACCATCTTCGCCGTCATCAACGCCATTATGGTGCCTTCGGTATACTTCTTCTTCCCCGAGACCGCCTACCGCTCGCTCGAAGAAATGGACAGCATTTTCCGCAAGGTCACGGGCCTCAGAGGTGCGTTGGATGTTGTCAAGGTCGCTCGCGAGACGCCCCATCGCTATGGAAAGAACGGCGAACTTCTCATTGCTTTCGAGGAGTCTACAGAGAAGGCCGAGGCCGAGCACACCAGCGGCAGCCTGAGCGACAACAACACCAACAACGCGATGTTTACCAAGCTGGACGAGGAGACATCACGCCCTCAGGAAAAGTGAAATGTGTGCTCATGACGGCGTCACAGTCTGCTTGCACGGCCGAGCGACAGTTGTTCCTTTACTTCCACGATTCTTCGTTATAGATATACCCTGTTTTTTCTCGTCCAGTTTTTTACAATCCAGGCTTGCCACACGGGACTGAGCCAGCTGCACTTAGGAAAGGCAGCTTCTTTGGATTCTTTTGGGTTGAGTAAATACATAGTCTTGGATCAGTCCAGTTTTCTCCGTTTTCACTCGACTATTACTTTTGAAGTGTGTTGTGCCTGATGAAGCGATTTATGTATGCCGCCAAGATTGTATACTGGGCATCGGAAGCATGCCGACAAACGGAGCAGTGGTCGGGCCCTGGGGCATGGCACTGCGCAGTTGCCAGGTTCAATCCACGACCAGATATTGCGGTGTCGTGCGGCTCCAAAGCTCATTGCCACTCATCTGGTACTCCAAGCCCTTCAAGTAGAACATAGCCTCCTTGGAAATGTCCGCCAGCACAAAAGGCACCGAACACAGGTGCTCGTGTTTGACCTCCCATCCTCGCACCATCGTCCACAGGCAGGCTTTCGTCGCTTCGACGTCGAGGCCAAGACTCGCGGTAGCGCAAGTATTGCCCAAAGTCGGCCATGTCTTTGTGTACCTTGTCGGTCTGGGCACACATGAGGACAAACATGGGCTCCAGAATATCATCTGCCAGCTCCGCGTCGTGAGAGCGCATATCCCGCCACAAATCATGAAACATGTATTCAACAGGGATAGTACCTTTTTTTTTTCTCAGATAAAGAGGTCAGCGCGCCAAAGCAAAGTAATGGTGCATGTTTTCTGTTGTTGGGGGGGGGGGGGGGGGACCTACGGTTGGGCAAAGCCTCTCCCCGCGCAATATGCATGAGCTTTTCATTGTAAGCCTTTCCTTGCTCCAGAGACATGTGCTCCAGAATACCTAGTCAGAACACAAGCACGATCGGGTCAGTAAGGACAGTCTTTATCAAATGAGTGGAGAGACAGCCTGTCGCCTTCGGGTGTGTAGAACGAAAGTTCTCTGCTGCATGAGGGACGGGCGGTCTTGTAGGTCCCAGCACTGCCATTGACAGAAATAGGCCCTTTGTCGTTGGAACGTGGACTATCAGCACCCTGGGCAGATTGTCTTGGCTGCACAGTTTGTTTTGCCGTTTTATTGAGCAGTTCGTCTTGGTGATGGACAATTGGTGCAGCGTCGGGTTCGTGGGAGTCTCCGAACTCAGTTCTTACCACCTGATGCTGAGGATATGTGTCACCACCATTGTCAGGTTTTCAGACATTGAAACCATCTTCTTTTTGGCTGAGCCAGAGACATGGTTTAATATGAAACTTACTAACAGGGTTCCCATTAGGAATAGCGACAGCCATGTCGATGAATTGTTGTGGTCAAATATTTGGTCCCGCCAACGCGCAGAGGAGCAACACTTGTCAATTACACGCGGAAGCGGATTTTGTGTATCTTTTCTCAAAGCAACCAATTATGAATCATAGCTCATGCAACAAAAACTCATTGTTATGCATCATGCAAACCATAGCACGCTCCGTTAATCAATCAAGCAGAAACGGCAAGTGTCCCGTCTCCAAGCGTTTTGCCATGGGCTTCTTGAGACTTTGCCAGCAATAGTAATAAAACATCTGACTGAGCTGATGAGAACATGAACCGATTGGCTGGACTTTGCGGATCAGGCCGTAGTCAGCTGCATTTTTTTATTATTATTACATACAGGCAGGGAGGGGCATCTCCGCTCGGATCGGAGGCAACCGAGGGAAAAACTGGCGTGGTGACTGGATCCTTATGATGTCAGATGCGCCGTTTCTTTGACCTACCAGCTCTGCAAACTTTCGGATGGTGCGTCAAACCATCAAACCGTCAAACCGTCCAGTCTAGAAAATTGTCACTCGGGAACAGAGCCAGACGATGCCTCGCTCTCGTGAGGATCCGGCTTTGCTGCTTTGCGTGCTAGCCACTTTTATTTTGAAAATGCAGGAGGGGCCAAATGAGGCAGTGGAGTTGGTTTGTCAATATCTGCTCCATCTCGGGAGGGAGGCGGGTTTGTTGGGCACGCTCGAGCCCAAGACGGCGGGCGGGTGGATGGGCTGTTTGTTGGTGGATCAGCCATCGGAATCGTTCAAGGACTGCGATTATTGTAGTGAACGTTTAAATCGTCGCGAATAGCAGGCAGAGAGTGAAGTGAATGAGCTAGTTAATGAATACATCCCCAAAACCTCTCTATCTGCATAGAATGAAAATTTCGGATAAAAGCCATGGGACAGGGGGGGATTATTTATATGCATAGATTAGCTTTTATCAAGTCTTTCGATTTCTTGGTTGGGCGCTTTTCGGAAGGTATAAAGGCACTTTGGCTGGCAAGTCTGCTGTAGAGAAGTGCTTGGCAACCCTGCTCGGGTAAATTGGGATTGGAAAGGGGATTGAAGGACTGGTTATTGATTTGATGGAAGAAGAAATTGATAAATACATCTCTCTTCCGTTATAGGAAACGAGCTATCAAGTCAGCCAACGGAAGCGCGTTCGTTGCATGGCAACTGCCCAACTACCAATCTTTGGTTTGTCAAAACTACAAAGTAGCAGAGTATAGGATAGATTACTTTAAAGTATCTTGCTTGAAAAGCTTGAAAAGCTTGAAAAGCAACTCGACTTTTGCACGTACAGTGAGTTGTACGTAGAAAGGGGATTTACCTCGTCGCAACACTCCGCATTGACAAGCTTTCAGATTACCCCTCACCCCCACCAAAGCTTCACCAAGAGCTCTCTGCTCCGTTTGTTGCTCCTCCATGCAACGGCGTCATCCATCACTGACCATCAACCTTGTGCCATAGAAAAATCTCGCGTGTTTCGAGCACATCATCCTTATTGCTGCACATCTATATTTACGCAGGAAATACCCACCGTACATTATCGAAAAAAACAACAATAACAACACCAGGCGCAACGCCTTGACCGATTCCAGCAAGCAAAAGCAACCGTTCATCCCGGCGACCCCGCCGCTCGAAACCGTGGTAGCCCGCCGAGTCCAACAACCCCTCCTAACTAGCCCGCGCGCGATTCTTCTCTTGGTCATCCATTACTCTTCCCATTACCCGATCTTGTTCAATTCTTCTTCTTTTCCCCCCCTCCTCCTTTCTTTTGCCATACAGAAGAAACCTTTATCTCAACAGCCAGAACCCTCTTTCTTTCTTTCTTTTTTTCTTTCTCATACAAACACACCCCTCAATCATAATGGACAGACCAAACAAGCCCTCGGCGCTCGCCACCACTCCGGGCCTCCCGCCGCAGGCCTCCGTCACCATCTCGCACGGCAACGAGCGCGTTGCCGCCGAGCTGCCAACGGGCGAGTCCGTCGTCATCCTGCTGCACGGCGCCACTGTGTTGAGCTGGAAGGACGCCGCCGGCGACGAGAAGCTGTGGTTGAGCGAGGCGGCCAAGCTCGACGGCACCAAGGCGGTGCGTGGCGGCATCCCGCTCGTCTTTCCAGTGAGTACAGTGAAAGACGAAGAAGAAACTTGCAGTTTTGTTTTCAAAAAAAAAAAAAAAAAAAAAAAAGGAGGGGGGGGGGGGAA